>CM065395.1:460000-632500 GCA_033060915.1 Euryodendron excelsum
TCGAAACAATCGGTGTTCAAGCTCAAGCTCTCAACACTAGCGACAAAGAACAGAAGATCTGAGGCTCTTATAGAGTCAATTTAGCATTTAAAGCGAAATAAATCAGCTTAAAATCTCAGAGAACAAAGTTAAATAGAAAGGAAAAAAAAAAAACTGTGCATTAAAAAGAATCAGATTCTTATCAGTGGTAAAAATGCATCGGAGCTTCCAGATCCACCAAACAAACTAGCTCGACGACAAAGACTATGAACTGAACATTAGCGAGGGACTAGAGTAAAGAGCAAAGAGCAAAGTAAATGCAGTAGATTAGTTACCTTGAACGAAACTATGAAGAGATCGAAATGAAGACGCTCCGATTCAAGCCATTTTTTTAGATAACACGAAACCCAAAACGCAAGCTTTGAATCAGCTGAAAATCGGGAAAGAGAGAGAGAGACCACAGAGTCAGATCGGAGAGATTTCTAGAGAGAGAGAATAGGGTTTGAAAAAATGGGCGAGAGTCGAAGATGATGAGAGAGATGAAGCAGCATAATTATAAAGTTTACAGTTGGCCGGTTTTTTATACTCTTTTATTTGTCTGAGTGGGTAGGAGGAGTACCTTCATTAGTCGATAAATCTCAGCCTTCCTACTGAAGTCATTTAACGTCAATGACGAACCTAGCCTTACACCATTACCTTGAATTACTAATCTGCCATTCCAGGTATACATGGCATCGCTGTCTTTTATTTTAACTCAAATAACTTAATATTTAAAAATGTTATTATTATATTATTTTAATAAAATTTTCTCTACAAAAATCCTATAAGTACAAAAAAATTTATAATCACAGCTCATCATCACTATCAATTCATCACTCATCGCTCGAGAAGAAACGCGTTGGAGGAGGGCATTTCTGTCTACGCGTTTCTTGCTTTCTCTTTTTTTATATATATTCTCTTTCTTCTCACTTGTTTTTCCTTTTTTTTTTTTTTTTTTTTTCTTTGGTCTGACTCTGCTGAGTTGGTTTGGGGTTGGACTCCTCCCAAGTCCCTTCTCCTTTTGGGCCGTTGGGTGAGTGGCCCTGGTGCTAGGAAAATTCCAAAGGCACATCTGCTCTACTTTTGGAAAAATATATATCAGATAATAAGTTCTGTACCTGTCTATTTGCCTGATTTTTATATGCCGAGCATATGTGTTACGATGTACGAGATAATTACTCGGTTACATTAAAGTGGGACCTATTAATATTTAGTGGGTGGAAGCTGGGTTGGGTTAGGTTGGCATATGAATTGGACAACTTGACATTTTACGTTCATTTTCCTATTGAATAAACCTGGATTTGGCCATTCAATCATAGTTATGGAAATTGTTTTTGTTATTAGTATAGGAACATGTATATTTTAAGGTTTTGTTTTGAATTTATCAATATAAATGCTATGTATTTATTATAAAAAAAAAAAGACCAAAATAATCAAAGAGGAAATTTCAAAGTTTATTCATAGAAAAAGGAGTCAATGGCAAAAGAAAATACTAAAAATAAAAGAAGAACGTTAAGGTCTAAAGAGAAGTCAGACCCAATTAACATATGAAGGTAAAACATACAATTATTAGAAATGTGTCCAGTGGCCCAGGCTACTTCATGTCAAAACTGAAAAGATATACCATAAAGGAATTAAGGGAATTTTGCTTTTATTTTACTATTACCGTCTCGATAGCCAAACTATCTTTGTTCCTTTTGGGGTTGGTTCTTGTTAACTAATAACCATTCTTTTTAGATTTTTAGACATATAATCAAATAAAAACTTTCACTATAACTGATCCATGAGTTATGTGCTTTTTTATGCACTCCTATTAAAACCCGCCGATTGAACCATTATGGCCTTTAATTGTTGAATTAGTTGGGTGCTAGTGGATGATTGGTTCAATACTTGGTTCAAATATCACATAACCAATCAACCTGGTTTAGTTCTTGATTCATTGAACAGCTAACCTTAATCAACCGGAAAATCGATATGCTATATATATTTTAATAAAATCATAAGCATTCTAAATAAAATGACTAAAGGTAATTGGTTATAATTAAGTATTGACACAAATCATTACATATAATAGATCTGTGCAATTTTGCATTACAGTAATATGAATTTTGGTAGTAATATGAATTTGTTCTCTTACATATAATAAATAATCAATTAAATCAATGTTAACAGCCCAAACGAATTTGAATTTTCTCAAGTTGGTCCGAATCGATTTGGTCCGGTTATTTAGCATGATTAATTGACCATATGTTTGATTCCGTTATGGATTAGGATCTTAAGGCCCAACCAATATCAATCAACACTGAGAAATTTATCGCAGGGCCTTAAGCCCAAGCCCACGAACAGTTTGGCCGTTCAGAATCACACTGCTGGAAAGAATATATAACTGGTAGAGAGAAATCGACGAATCGTGAACAAAGAGGCACCTCAACTACATTTTTCGCAGGTATGATCGTCACAACTTGGAGAGCATCAGGCACTCACGTAGTAGCTTTTTTTTTATATTTTTAAATCGTATAGTTTCCGTTAAGCGATTTGATTGTCTAGGGTTTTGAACAATTAAGAATATCCGATAGATCGAGGGTTTCAATTTTCTTCTTTTTTATTTTTTGGGGTGTGCTTGCAGATTTAGAAAGCAATCATGGAAGAAAAAACTCCTATAGAAGCCAAAGAGGATGTGCCAGAAGTGAGTATTTGTTTCAGAAATGTGTGCGTTCTGTGTGCATATACATATATATATATATATATGTAGATTTATCTTGTAACTATTGTATGTATGTACGTTTTCTGTTTTCTGGCTTGTCGGCATCTTTTCACTAGGCAATCTCTCTCTCTCTAAACATTGCAAGTGCAGGTATGGTTCGCTATGGCAATGTTGCCCGGCTATGTTTGTGCATCTACTGTGTATAAAACTATCATATGAGCTATTTCTATGCATATGTTTTCCTCTTAATATCCGATGTTAATAACGATAATGGGCTTACCTGAATGAGTAGTATATGAAATGAATGAAGCTGAAAAAAAATTCACATGACAATGTAAATTGGAAAGCATATAGAAGTATTTATTTATAAAAAAAATTGGCAGATATTAAATAGAATGATACAGAAAGTTAATTTTTCTTATAATAAATCAAATGCTGAAAATGAATTTGGTTGTCAGTTTTACGACTTCTAGTCACATGGTGATAGAAGTTAGTTTCCAACGTATGTAGTTGGAGACTAGAGTCGTGTGTAGCTATTGCTAGGATATGTTTTTCCCAAACACCATGCATCTCATGCACTCTTGAGATTTATATCCATTAGTTTTGGACTTTTGGCTAGGGGTACTTACCATTTCGAGTAAGCCTCATTAAGTTTTTCCATCAATACAATTCATTTTACCTTTACATAACTGTTAGGAATTTGTGGTTCTTCGTGCTTTTGGCAATAACTGGTGTTTTTTCATTGTTATTATGAAAATTTTGATGTTTACATCCTGAGGAGTATAGTTAATCTGTTATAGGTTGTTTCTAAGTCTAAGGTTTATTTAATAGTGAACTATTTGTAAAATTAACTTCCTTGAGATCCTTTATTTCATTTTTTGGTACTGCTACATTACTGTTAGTTGCAATCATCAAAATTGTGATGACTTCTATAAATGCTCTGATGCCTCATCCAGTCAGGTCATGTTTATGCAACATACAAATTTAGTCACAGAGCCTGTTAATGCCATTTTCTCTTCACTGGCTGAACTTCTCATGAAATATACAGATGAACCTAGTTTCAACTGTTGAAAGATTTGAAGGTGGCTAAAAATGCTGGCATGATTTTTCTGTTTTCTATTGGTGTTGTTGTTGAATTTGGTTTGGTTATGCTAACCACTTTGTCTTTTTAAATGTTCACATTCTATTTCATCGTTAATTATTATTCTTCAGATTGTACCATTTGACCCTACTAAGAAGAAGAAGAAAAAGAAGCCGGTCATCCAGGATGCCATGGATGATGCCACCGACAAGTTAGCCGAGGAAACAGAGAACCTGTCAAGTATGTTTGAGATGATTTGCTAGAATATATGTCCAATCTTTTTTTTTTTTAAGTGTTTGTGTGCGTGTCTAAATAATATTTCTTAATTAATTGCCCATTTTAGTGTTATGTTATAGTGCTAACAGTTAATGGTGTCTTGATTTGTTCTTCCCTTGCAGTTTTTGAGGGAGTTGAAAATGCATTTGTTGGTCTGAAAAAGAAGAAGAAGAAACCAGTAAGTTTTGAAGCTCACTGCTTAAGCACAAAAATGTCAGCTTTGTATTTTCTAATAACTCGACACTGTGTCCTTGCAGTTAGAAACTGATTCCTTGAAGGACGAGAATGTAGATAAAGGAGAGGGTATCGATGGTAATAAATTTAAACTCTTATACCTTAATTGATTAAGTAGCTAAGGTCACAGGTTTATAGCTTATATTCTACTTAAAATGTGTCAAACATTTTTCTCGGAATGAACTTATTTATCAACCGCTAAATCGTGTAGGTGAGGATGAAGAAGGGGAAGGAATTGTTTTGCAATCACAGTATCCATGGGAAGGAAGTGACCGAGATTATGATTATGAGGAGGTATGCTCTATGTTCTTGTGATTTAATATTCTTTCCTCCCCTTTGAATTAATGTATTGTCTGTGCTTCACATGAGTGTGCAGCTCCTAGGCAGAGTGTTTCATATTCTCCGGGAGAATAATCCAGAGCTTGCTGGGGACAGACGTAGAACTGTCATGAGGCCGCCACAAGTTCTTCGAGAGGGCACAAAGAAGACAGTCTTTGTGAATTTTATGGATCTCTGCAAGACGTATGTTTAGATTATGTTGGGTTTGCATTTACCACCACAAAAAAAAAAAAAAGAAAAAAAAAGGAGAGATTCTCTTGGGTTTGTATAATTATCGTTTTGTGTGAAAAAGAGGTAAGCATTTTGCTTTAACATGCCAAAGTTAGCTTTTGGGATCGAACGGGATCCCTCGTTTGTTGTCAACATTGGGGAATCCCGATGTTTGGTTCTAGTTTTGCCCAAAAAAAGGTGATGTGAACTTTTAAAGTCAGCTTTTTGTACTCGGAGGGGTTCCTAGATGTATTTGGATATTTGTATGAATTATTGCGCAATACACTCTCAGTGAATAAATTGAAACTGAGAAGGGTTAGAGTGGTTGATCGTAAGAGATTCCCAAATGAACTTCTTAACTTAGTTTCTTCCCACCCCCTTTCTCCGCCCACATAATTATTGCCAAATTTTTTTTCCCAGGATGCATAGGCAGCCAGAGCATGTCATGACTTTCTTACTTGCTGAAATGGGAACAAGTGGGTCTCTTGATGGGCAGCAGAGATTGGTTATTAAGGGTAGATTTGCTCCCAAAAACTTTGAAGGGATTCTGCGTAGATATATCAGTAAGTTTTTTATTTATCAGTTGAAAATAGGCAGTTATACATTTATAAAACTAGCCCAGTAACTTCAGAAATCTCACCTTGCCTTCAGATTTGCAGGATAGGCCTGAATAGTTCGGGCTGCTTGACTTCCCTTCCACTTTAAAACCTTCTTATGTCCTTAATCTATTGTTGGTTGCTAGTGACCAAGCAGCAACTCCTGCAAACTTTTTGGATATTTCTGCCTGTTTTGTTACTGCTAGCATGAATTTTCTCCTGACATTACTTTGTGAGTGCAGATGAGTATGTCATATGCAATGGCTGCAAAAGTCCAGATACAATTCTTTCCAAAGAGAATCGTCTCTTCTTTCTCAGATGCGAGCAGGTGAGCCAACCTTGTCCTTATGTAAACATTCCAAATATGCCATGGAATGTAATGTAGACATGGTGCATAGATTCAAATTAGTGTTAAGACTTTTTTTGTGGTGATGATTCTTTCTGCTCAATATGTGGTGGTGATTGATTATCACTATATTATGTTTATGCTTCTATTCCTCTTCTTTTTTTTTTTTTTTTGTCTTTTTTTGCCCTTTTGTTTTTAATGATCTGAGCATTGATGGAAAAACAAGCTTTTTACTGTAAAAGTTGGTAACTTTTAATTGGAGAAGCTATCTCAGCATAAAAGCACAATACATGAGGATATTAAGTTCCTATAACACCATTGGATGCTATCTAAGAGAAAAATTGTTGATACAAGATTGATGTCATATCATTGTATATGTTTTGAGGAGAGGGAGTCTTTAGTGTGCCTACTTCCCCCCCCCCCCCCCCTCCTTCTAAAAGCAACCTTTGAGAGTGTCCAAGGGCCTTTAAATACTCACACACACACACACACCCAACACCCCGATGTGGGATGCCCGCCCACCGCACGTGAGCCTGAAATCCCGAGGACTCCTTCACAGGACCTTTAGTATGCCTACTTTAAGGGTCTGTTTTCATGTTAAGGCTGAACATGTTGAAAGTGTAAAACACAGTCTCGAGGAAGACAATGTGGGTGACTCTCTTGGGACTCTCTGGCTTGGGCAGAAGGCATCTGCCTAGGACATTACATTCCCTCCTTATAATGACATCTGAGGAGTTGCTGTTACTTTGTTGAGTAGGTGTAGCCTAGGCTCTCCCTCGCCCCCGGAGCATCTGAGTGTGTTGAAGACATCATGCCACTAAAGGTGCAAATTGATTTGCAGCACCTTTGCCTCCAAGGT
Organism: Euryodendron excelsum; assembly: GCA_033060915.1. Taxonomy (NCBI): domain Eukaryota; kingdom Viridiplantae; phylum Streptophyta; class Magnoliopsida; order Ericales; family Pentaphylacaceae; genus Euryodendron; species Euryodendron excelsum. The sequence goes on from CM065395.1 coordinate 466,664, forward strand.
CACACCCAAGTATATGATGTGTTGTTGTTATAGATGGCTGCCCAATGCCTAGTGTCACGGTCCGACATTTTGTGAGCTTGGTAGTCACAAATGTGGCCCGTGCGGCACTTGCCAAGTCCGTCTGACAAGCCAGCCAAACCCAGATCATCTCATTTGGAAACTAGAATTGAGCGTTAATGGCCAACCGTTAAGCAACCTCCTTTAGAGAATAGGTGGAAGTAATAAACATATTTCATTGATAAAAGCATTATTACATAGCTCACATATGTACAAGACATGCCTCTAGCCGTACAAGAAGTTGTGGGGTGGAGGGTGGTAGGAGCATACCTCCTCCTTAATATAGCATTTTAAGCCATTTTAAAATTGATACCACAAAACATGACACCCCCACGAGGAGTCATAATGGGTCTACAAAAATATCTACAAGGAATTTGACAAAACCTTTTCACATACATTTATATATGACCTTAAACTAATTTTCTAGCCCTTCAAAAAAATTACAACACGTTTCCTCGGTAGGGTTAAGACACTACTAACTTGGATGCCGCACTCCTTGACAAGGGAAAATTTACGCGTGCATCCGACACAAAACTTACACTCTTAAACTCTATACAATATGTACAAATGAGTTTGGGTTGGCACGAGTCTAGAAAATGAGGACATGGGCCCGGCCTTGAAGTCCACCTCGTGACATGGCTGAATGCTGGTGAGGTTATCTCGCCCCTCACCCTTGCCATTGACATAGGCCAAAGTGAGGTTAATCGATTCCCCACCTGGCTGCATTATTGGGCCATCCTTGAGGCACCAAAGGAGCTGTCTTGGGCTTTTTTTGGACAAAGTTTGGGCAACCCTTGGGCACAAGTTTGAGCTGTCATGGAGCGCGAAGAAGCGGACCATGACACCTAGGTAACTGATGCCACCCAAATTGTCAGGCACCCCCACTGAAAAATGTCATTCAGGCAGTAGTCGGGTGAATTGGGCATCCACCTGAAGGAACTGGCATCACCTAGGATGTATGTTTTTGGGCTGGGCAGTTGCTCAGTTATAGGCCTTCTTTTGGTCGCTTTTCTTAAAATGATTTTGGTCCTTTTCGATGTGTGAAACAGTGGGATCTTTTATACCAGATCGGACCTGGATAATAAATCGAATTGCATTCAAAAGATAGAATGAGACCAAATCGGAAAACGAGTTGCATCATTGCATTAGAAGTTTAGAAGAAGCTATATCTAAACGCAAGGGTACTGGGTGCACAATTGGATGCTCGGAAGCATGTTTCTGAAGTTATTTAGATGTCAATTAATCAAAAACGAACACAAAACATGACAATTGAAATGAAGTAGATGTACTAAAGGATGAGTCTGCCAAAGGGAGAAGGAAATCCTGAAATTTACTCTCATTTAGTGGAGTGGCTTTGATGTGCCATAATTTAGTCTTTTCCGCATCTGTGGTATTGCATTATCTTTGCCTATAAAACCTAATTTCTTTAGTCATTTGTAAAAGAACTATGCAACTTTGAAGCCAACTTTTTGGAAATTTGTATGCTGTTTTGCTGGATTTTCCCCCAGTGGCTAATTTGTTGGGAACCTCATGTATGTTCATTCTAGTGGTAAAATATAAAACAATTATTGTTTGGTTAAACAAACTGGAGAGTACGTAGGTTTATTTTCTCTTCCTGATATATCATTAACATTCGCTTGCAGTGTGGTTCTGGGCGGTCTGTAGCTCCAATCAAGGCTGGCTTTGTTGCTCGTGTTGGGCGTCGAAAGGCAGGAACATGATTGAGTTGTCTTTTGTTCTTCATCACTCATTAGGCTCATCTTCTTTTTGAAACTTTCTAATTCTATTATGGGATGCTACTTCTAGTACCAGCACAGAGAGAGAGAGAGAGAGAGAGAGAGAGAGAGAGAGAGAGAGAGAGAGAGAGAGAGAGAGAGAGAGAGAGAGAATTTTGAAGTGGTTCACATTTTGGTACTCATTTTGACCTAAGAAAGATACTATGCGGTTCACGTATTATGTACCCTGTTCTAATTATATTACTATCCGTATTCTTGTGTTTTTATGCTGATAAATGATGTTATTATTGTTACTTACAAATTTGAGTAGACCGTGGACCCAGATTGTTGAGCATGTTTTGGGGCACTAATGGAAGGCGTCAAGCTGCTTTGTAGCTGCTGCGTTTTGTGTTCATTGATTTACCTTTGAGGCCATATAAATGTTTATGAACGCCTTTTTGAGCAGTAAATTAGCCAACCGCTGGTTCAAGATTGAAGAGAACTTAATCAAAAAGAATGTAGTTTCCGTTTGTTTGCGTGATAAAAAAAATAAGAGATAAGTAATATTGTGAAATTAAAAAAGTGGTGATGGGTGATAAGTAATTCTTGATGGGAGATTATTTATATTACGTTTGGTTAGGATGAAATTATAATAAAAATAAAAAATATTATTTTATTAAAATATCACATTAAAAATAAAAAAAATTAATTTTAAATTATAATAATTTATTTCAAAGGTGAAGATAAATAATATTATCTCCCTATAGTATTACATGATTAATTTTATATAATTTTTTTTTTTTGTCAAACATAAATTTTGTAAGACTATTTCTCATTTTTATTCCTCAATCAAACGCAGCCGCAGAGTACAAAGCTGAAAGCTCGTTGACTTCTTCTCTTATTTATTTATTTTTATATATGACGAGAAAGACACACAGTGACACACATGAGAAAGCCCAAATATATATAATTTTTTTGGCGCTAAAAAAAAGTAGTTAGGAACGCTAATCTGTCAGGGCACGGGAGTAAATCCCGTCAGAACTGACTCCACGCAGTGACATCCCAAGCCCAAATATTAAAGCCAAAAGGCATGTTTAGTTGGAGAATAAAAAATTAGAAGATAAGTGATTGTGAGATAAAAGAAAGTGAGGATACTGATAAGTAATATTTGATGTGGTGAGAAATTATTCATACTATGTTTTGTTAAGATAACATTATAATAGGAATAAAAAATATTATCTTATTAAAATATCACATTAAAAATAAAAAAATTAATTTTAAATTATAATATAATTACTTAATATTATATTAATTTATTATAATAATAGAAGAAGAATAAAAATATTATTTTAAAATTTATCCAAAAGAAAGTTAAGTAATTTCACCTCTTTTGTGGTATTATTTATCCTCCTTTATGGAAGAATAATAGTTTGAAGAAATGACTAATTCTATATAATTTTTCCCTCCTAAAACATCGATTTTATGGGACTCACGAAATATCTAATATAATCCCTCACTTTTATATTCAACCAAACATGCCCTTTATGATTTCGACTTCTTGGAGGTTGCTTTTTGAAGGTCTGTCGGTGCCATTTTGTATTCGCCGTGGCTGGGACTATTTCTCCTGGCAAGTAAAGGCAGTTCTCTGTTATTTTCTTCGAAGGAGCTCTCTCTCTTTCGCTCACTCTCACTCTCTGACACACACACACACACACACAGGATATCTTCCAACTTAAAGGAAATGTGGAAGAAGAAGAAGAAGAAGAAGAAGACACGCCATATTTGTTTGAAAGATTTGGGTTGAACTGAACTGTCGGCACTACAATTCTCAGAAACCAGTCTTTCTAAAGGAGACTCCTTCCGTTTTGTTTTGGTCAGTTGTTGAGCGTACTGCTTGAGGAGGAGGTACGCCTTATTTTTCTAGTTTCTTTTCCTTTCTTCTTCTTCTTGCAGTATAACATTTTCCCTCCACTCTGAGGCCTTTGGTCCATTTATAAGCATCAAATTGGTTTGAGAGAGAGAGAGAGAGAGAAGTGTTGTGAAAACCAATCTTCTCTCTAGCAATATTGTTATTATATATTGTCAAAAACGATCTAGAATATTATGCTTTGAAGCAAGCCAAGAACGTCTATATGCGTAGAATATACGAGTAGATAATATATTTGCTGTTTGTAATTACATAACCAGAAGCAATTAAAGCCTTCCTTTGATGTTTGCCACTAAATGGAGTGAATGAGACATCTGAACTACAGCTCGCTCTAGCAATGAATACATCCACAAGTTTAAGACATCATCACTGCTTTATTAGGGGCTTCCAGCAATTGAGGGCCGATTATGATCGGATCCCTTTAAATAGGGTGGTGTTTAAGGATGGTTTGCAACTTTGCACCAACCTCAATTACTGAAAAGAAGGACAGAAGATAAAGAGAACTTCATTCCAACTACTTTCTCATTTATGTATCTCTTCATTTGAAACATCAAAAAATGCAGGGATAACAAGGTTAATTTTCTTTGCTTCCAAGGTAGAGAGACTTGATCCCCTCATTAATACTTCTCTTGCGGATCACAATATTGTTGCCAACATAACTGAAAACTTAGTTCTCCACGTATATATATGCTAGTGTTCCAGAAAATTATGAATTGTGGCTGCACACTCAAAAAGCATGGACACCCATGACCAAAACTTGGGATTTAAAAAAATCTTTTGGGCTGCTGTTCTTGTGATTTATGCCCAAAATTTGAGCTACACTGTTTTTGGGGTCAATGGAGATGAAAATCTGGAGCTAATGGTGGAGAGATCAGACAATCATGTAGCAAATTCTAACATAAACCATGGGTACTCATGGGAAAGTTCAATTATATGATTCAAGTATTTTCTTATATTATACTTGTTTACATTATCTAATGTATTTATTCACTTGTGTAGGGTTTATGGATTAGGCGAAATGGAAGATGTCGCATGGACCATGGTGCAGAAAAAGGGGAACCAATTTGTGGTTAATGACCAACCTTTTTATATTAATGGATTCAACACTTACTGGTTGATGGTATTTGCTGCTGATCAATCTACAAGAGGAAAGGTCAGTGATGTGTTTCAGCAGGCTTCTTCTGTGGGTCTAACAGTTTGCCGTACTTGGGCTTTCAATGACGGCCAATGGCGAGCTCTTCAAAAATCACCATCTGTCTATGATGAAGAAGTTTTCAAGGTTCTTCCTGTTCCTCAATTTTCATACCTGTGAAACACATGCACACACACACACACGCATGCATTTGTGCTCTATTTCAACAATGTCCTGTGCCGTATCTTTGGTGCCTGTGGTTTAATGACTTATGGAAAAGTAGCAATCTTATTGAAGAATGACTGACTTGCTTTTTTATAATGCACTCACTAGCAAAGCAGCCCACTGTAGGAAAAATGACTTGCATTTTCTAAGAGTAAGAGCAGGTGAAGGCGAAAATGCAATAGTTGGGATTGGAATTTCTTTTTAGTTTTCTCATTCTACATCCAAAATATAGTGCATTACTGTATTCTAACTTCCCACAAAAAGCAGGTTGTCCGATTTGCTTAAATAGTAAACTGCCTGGTTTTATATAAGTTCAACATAATTGCTTAGAGATTATAATCCAAAATCTTTGAATACACTTCTCAATCCCAGCCTAACCCTTTTGCTTCTTTGGTAGCATATATGCTCAGAGCTTCGTGAACAATAACTGTAAATGTAGGCATTTAGTAAGCATTTATCATGTATCTTATTTTATTATTATTTTTTTCTTATGAATTACAGGCCTTGGATTTTGTGGTCAGTGAAGCAAAGAAGTACAAGATCAGGCTCATATTGTCATTAACTAATAACTGGGATGCATATGGTGGCAAAGCGCAATACGTGAAATGGGGTAAAGCTGCTGGATTGAATTTGACTTCAGATGATGACTTCTTCTCTCATCCAACTCTCAGAAGCTACTTCAAGGCCCATGTTAAGGCATGTTCCTTACTGTTTTTATAAACATCTTTCAGTTGTTTAAGTAATAAAGTTAAACATCCAGCCTCAAAATTTAGAACTTGTCACTGACATATTCAGTGTAGCAACTTTTTCAATAGCCAGGTCTTGGTAAGTGGAAATAGTTAAATCATCAAGATCTTTGTGTTTTCCTTATAAAGTCTAATTTTGGTTCTCCCTTTATCCCAATATTTTTGACTGTGTAGGCAGTGCTTAATAGAGTGAATACACTTACCAACATTACTTACAAGGATGATCCCACAATTTTTGCCTGGGAACTAATGAATGAGCCACGGTGTGTCTCAGATTCTTCTGGGGATAAACTTCAGGTTTGTTTCCTTTGCCAGCTATGATTTTACATGAAGTTTACAGGTTCAGGATCGGTTAAATGTAGTGAACTAAACTTGTACACAAGGAAATCAGATTTAAGTTAGTTAGCACTAATGTGAGAAATACCTGTATTGTGCTTGTACTTGTACTTGGTGCTGTCGTGGTTGGGAAATGTACTCTCTTAAGAGCAAGTTATTCTCGAGTAAATTGGATTATCATTGTTTTGTAGGCATGGATACAAGAAATGGCAGTCTATGTGAAAAGCATCGATCCAAAGCACTTAGTGGAGATTGGATTGGAAGGATTTTATGGTCCCTCGACACCGAACAGGGTTCAATTCAACCCAAATACCTATGCTCAACAAGTTGGAACTGACTTTATCAGGAACCATCAGGTTCTCGGTGTTGATTTTGCTTCAGTTCACATATATGCAGACTCTTGGTAAGTATTCTCTCTTGAAAATTCCTCATACCAGAATGAAACAATTTTTTATTGAGGAAGGATATTGACACTTAATGCTTAATTCCGATTCATTTTCTTCTAATGTTATGTCATATGTGCAAGATATTAGTGTAGTACGTGAGTCACCTTGGGCATTGTGAGTGCATATTTGTATCCACACGTTATGTGTCCAATTTTTTTTCTTTCTAATGGGTGTGGCAGCTACTGATTAGAATATGAAATTTGTGATGAAGGATTTCACAAGCAATTTCCGATGCTCATATCCCATTTATCAAGTCATGGATGCAAGCCCACATTGAGGATGCTGAGAATGTCCTCGGCATGCCGGTTGTGTTTGCTGAGTTTGGTGTATCTTCAAAGGACCCTGGCTACAATTCATCATTCAGGGACACACTCATCAGTACAGTGTATAATACCCTCTTGGACTCTACCAAGAAAGGAGGGAGTGGGGGTGGAAGCCTTCTGTGGCAGCTGTTTCCTGAAGGGACAGATAATATGGATGATGGGTACGCAATTGTTCTTTCAAAGTCTCCTTCAACATCAAAAATCATATCTCTTCAGTCCACAAGGCTTATGACCTTCAACTCCTTGTGTTCTTGGAAATGCAATTGGCGTTGCAAGAAGAAGCATCCTTCGGAGATGTTTGTCTACCATGATGATCTTTAAATCATATATAAATATGGAGACGAAGCATCCTTCGGAGATGTTTGTCTACCATGAAGACCTTTAAATCATATATAAATATGGAGAAGAGAAAAAAATTGTCCAGATGACATGTATGTTGATGTGTATTTTGAAAACAAATATATTGATCAATGAAAGAATGGAAGTTATTGCTGCTTAAATGCGAGTGTGTTAATCTCAATAATGCTCTTTGATGCATGGTTTATCAGTGATCACACAACTAAAATTGCTGTCAAACATGACAATAGCTTAAGGGAACTCCATATTCCACATGTTCATCTGCCAAAAAACTTGGAACCCACTGCTGCTTTCTTTTTTTTTCTTCCCGTGCTTCAAGTATGGGTACGAACCATGGTAGATTGTTCCCATGCAGACATAAGCACAAAAAACAAAAACTGACTTCAATTGCTTCCTAATAGAATCTTAGGGATTTGCAAAAGCAAACCTTGTAATGAAGTCAAATATTGAAATGTTCAAAAAGACGAGAGTTGTGATGATACGATAATATTACATCAGAGAATGGCCGGTTGCCAACAACACAGTTTACCTTCTCTGGTAAGAGTAATATTACTCAGCAGGGAATTCGTAAATAAACCATCACAGCTACCAAAGGAAGGAAAAGCAATGACTTCCAGGCAACATAGGTTGTAGACGTCATACTAGCACAATGGACTATTCCTCTGAAGGAAAGAGGCTGCAGGTCTCACATAAGTAAAGCCCTGGAACAGGTTGCCAGTGGCATTTGGACTGGAAGCTGGAGAATCCTTAAGTGGCATATCGGTCCAGCGCTTATCAAAGTTGGCAATGCAATGATTTCCAGCAACTTCAGGACAAAAGCTTGGCTGGATTTCCCTGGCTTCCAATTTTTTCCAGTTTATTGGCTTGAGCCAGTTATGGTGCTTTACTTCATCGCTCCCCTTGAGTCCACTGCCTAGGCGCTTGCTTGGGTCTTTTTGCAGCAGCTAAAAGACAAATAAAAAAATAAATTTTTTTTATCTGAACCTAATGATTGCTGCATAAACACTGAAAATAAAGTTTTCACAAAGACCTCTGAGATGGATCTCCAACTCCAGTGGCTAGGTTTTCACAAATTCCTAGTGTGGACACCAATGAAGTACAGTTTATTTGCATATGGAAACAAATGTTTATGAAGGTGCTACCAAGCTTAGCAGATAAAAGTCACTCAGTAGTGGTACTACTCCTGGGATCAAATCCCACATTCGTCTAGGTCGGGGAGATTATAGGCAACAGGAGGGCTCCCCCATTTCCCCCAACTGTGTAGCCCATCATCATCGGACCAAAAAAAGAAAATGCTAATGCAATACTCAAAATTTGGGAAGAAAGTACAGGCTGATTCGAGCTAAGGATATGCAGACATACCCCTTTCAATAGAGAATGTGCCTCACTTGACAAAAATGCTGGCAGCTTGATTTTATCCTTTATTATTTTTTGTTGAATTTTCTCTCGATTCCCACCAATAAATGGAGGCTGCACCAGCAGAAAGCAAAACAATAAAGAGTCAGGCCATAAGTCATGGCTTTATGGTTCTGATTCCAACAACCAAAAATTTTCACAACCCCATACACAATGATACCCAACCAAACATAGTGTACACACATATCATGTTAGGAGAAATATATATGATATGCTAACCTTTCCAGTGAGCATCTCAAACAATAAGACTCCAACGCTCCACCAGTCTGCAGCCTTATCATGGCCCTTTCCAAGAATGATTTCAGGTGACATATATTCTACAGTTCCACACAAGGAGTTTGATCTTGTGTTCTCATCAAATTCCTTCGCCAGGCCAAAGTCAGTCAACATAGCCTAAAATAAGATTTAAGTAAAATGAGAATTAAAATATGCAATTTTGCATAGCCTGATTGTGTGCAAAAGGGAGGGAGGCAGAGAGTACATGGCCATCTGCATTCAATAGGATATTTTCAGGTTTCAGATCCCTATGCATTATGCCGTTAGCATGGAGATGAGACACCGCCGAAACAATCTCTGCTGTATATATGCGTGCCAGATCCTCTCTGAATCACATAATGAGAATTAATTAACCTTAAATCTCCAGCATTTCAAAAAAAAAAAAATATTCAAAGCAGAATGATAAAGGTACCTGAAAAGTCCGTGATGGTAGAGCTGAAAAAATAGGTGTCCCCCATTCGCAAAATCCAGCACAAGATAAAGTCTATATTTGGTCTGCAGGACAGGAAGAACTCAAGCTTAGTATTTACATATTAATAAAAGTTCCATAATATGCAATCAAATTCGTATTTATGTCAATACTAGTTTGAGTTGAACATTTTTTTATTTTAAAAATTTTTGTTGGAGCTTTGACGCACTCCAATAGGAAGCTAGAAAATAGTGGGGGTAAAAAAACAAATCAGAATGATAAGACATCAAGTATTATAGTATTTGTTGACGTGAAAATTACTTGGAAAGAGTATCTAAGCTGGACGATAAAGGGATGTTGTATCTTTGTTAAAATATCTCTCTCCGCTTTCATGTATTCAGCATGATTCTTCTCCATTATCTTATCCTTCCGCATGACCTTCATTGCATATATTTCTGATGTACCCCTCATTCTCACCTGAAATACTTTTCCAAATGCACCCTGACCAACAACCTTCATAACCTCAAAATCTTCAAGGCCTACACTCTGAGTCTTAGTGAAATTATCATCAGCACATTCAAGAGATTCTTTAACGATAGAATCATTAAACAAAAGTTCCTGAACTTCTTTGACTGGCTCATTATTGACACTCTCCACAAATTTCAATGAATCCTCCGTTTCATGTATGGTGAGCTTGCTCAGTTTCAAAGATTGACTGACACAAGCAGAGGGACCAACCAAAGAATGGGATCGGTTGTAAATGACCACGGGGTCACAGAAAAGCTCAGTCACATTTGAATTTTCAGGGTCCCCATTACTAACTTCAATTGAGGCCTGAGCTGGTAAAGGACCAAATACATCAGAGAAGTCTAACTCAAGATTATCTGAGGGAACAACATCAGGAATGCTCACTGGAAAAATTTGCTGGCTTTGGAAGGACTTCCAGTTGCGATTTTTGGTAAGAGCAGGTAACTGAGAAGAAACCATGCTGCCAAATATTGACTGAGAGTGAAATATTGACGAGGGCTGCAGATGGCCAGATATCAAGCACTCTTACAGATGAAGCTCTTCAAAGGACCCCAAGTCACATACTGCTAAAGGAGTCCTCTCAATGCCCTTAGTCAAAAAGTTCACGTATGCGGTGGGAGTCTTAAAGAACTTTGACAGTAAGCAGACCAAAATCCAGAAAAAGAAGTCGTTCTTGTTTCCCGATTTGCAGGAAACGACAGATGCCACAGTGGTTTTTGAATTCATTAAGATCTGATTATCAATCTGTTATTCAAGGCCAGACATACAAGGATGAAAAAGTCAGGCCTCTGCAGAAAAAAATTTATCACCCATAGTAGTAATAGTTCCTAACAAGTTATTTGATTATTTGAATTCACACACCGAACAACAAAGCTTGTGTTACAGGGGAAATAATACAGGCATATAAGCTTCTTAAACACAATAACACTTTAACATTTAACAAGGAGCAAGAAGCTCAACATCTTAAGTCTAAACATAAGCCAAGTTACACATACCAGTTGATGCAGGATTTTATTTGTCTATGGCCATAATTTGGATGGCAAATAATCCAATATACAACAAGGATAATTGTCTAAACAAGTAGTTGGCTGCCTGTACTCTCAGCATTGTGCTTTAATTGAGAGTTTAGACTTTTGAGAGGTGAGGTAAAAAATAAAATTTGATTCTACCATGATGCAGACCGACAAGCATCACGTCGATACAGTTACAAGCAATACATAGTGCATATTAATAAATTGGAATAAGCCAAACTAATGGAACCGCGAAAATAATGAAACAGCAAAAACAGAACTCTAGTAAAAATTCACTTTGATGTTGCTTTAAGAAAATGTTTCACAATCACCAAAGGATGAACTTACTGAACCCAAGAGTGAGATCACAATTACAAGATTGCTTTAAAAAAAGTTGGAATAATCAACAGAGAGTGCAGCATAAAATTATAACAGACATTATAAGTCAAAATCCACTTTGGAAGAGTAGAAAGTCCCCGAAGAGCATAAAAATTCATATAACAAGGGAGCTCAAATTTTCAAAATGTCTTAGAGATACAAAGGGTTACAACAGATTAGATTAATTTTGCCTTCAATTCTAAGGTCATGGTGGATTTTTCACTGACAACTTCCTGCCAAAGTTTTCAAAGTCAAATTTGTTGGGGGGTGTTGTAGGCACCGGTTATCTCAAGTTACTTACATGTCAGATAAAAGAGCTCGCATAAATTAAATCAAATCAAAACCTAAAAAGAGAAAAACTTGAAGTCCTATCTAAACAAGTTTTTATATCAAGGCAGAATTTCAATCAAACAGAACCACGGAGCAAAATTCGATCCAAGAACCAAATTTGCTTCAGCAAAGTTCAGAACTTTCTGCCACAATACGATGTAAGGCGAAACTAAGTAGATATAAAATACAATTTTAGATCTCTTCTCGAAGATCACCAAATTCTACACAAAATCAGTAAACAAGAAGGATATAAATAATAAAGGATTTGGTTGCCCAGAAAACTGTCAAAACAAAGAAAAATAATAATAATAATAATAATCAAAATTTATCTTTCTTCGCTATTGTTTTTAGGTTCTTAAAAGATTATGGATTCTCAAACCCCCTTGTTCTTCTTCTTTCCTTTCTCAGTAACCAAACGGATGGTAAACTAACAAATAATCCTTTAAAAACAGCAAAAAATAATAACAACAATGAAAAACGAATAGCATAAAGAAAAATATAGAGATAGATCGAAAAAGTGAATGAAGTTTTGAATGGGTTACCTTGGGAGGGGAGGGAAGGAGGCTGCAGAGGAAGAAGGCGAAGCGAAGAACTTTGTTGAGAATTTGAGACGTGTGTTTTCACGGATCCTTGAACGAAGGCCTCGCGTCGCCGCTTATTATGACTTCCAATCCCAATTCAATCTGGGAATTGATACTTTAAAAAATTAACACGTGGTGAGATTACCAAAATTCAATACCTGTTTCCTTTTTTTTTTTTTTTAACATATATGGATTTTTAATTATTATTGTTGAACCCAACTTAGGGAATATTCCTCCACGACTGGAGGAATTTTGGACTTAGGCACTCCATTGGATACAAACAAATTATTCGAATAAATTTTTGGACAAGTTTATTTATTACAAATATGCATATAAATTTAATTGCGTATTTGCTAAACTTTAAGAATATCCTGCGGACTGATTCTGTGTTCTCCAATTAAATATTTAAATCTTAAATTTTTTTTAAACTAAAATTTTAATGATTCAAATGTAATCTCTTGTAAAAATTAATAGTTTATGGAGGGTGTTTTTGTGTTAGAGCATCTCCAATTCAAAATATTCAAATTTATTTTTATTTTAACATCTTTTTTAAATTTAAAGTTCATGAGTCACGTTTTATTCTTCGAATCCTATTCTTTTATTTTAAAAAAGTAAAAAAATCACATTGTGCACCCATTTTGTTTAAAATGTAATTATTTTTTATATATTTTAATTTTAATTATTTATAACATATTTAATTAAAATTGAATTATTTAATATTTTTAAACTAAATTATCTAAATTACAAATTAAATTACATTAAAAAACAAAAAAACCCATTAAAAATCCTTTAAAAAAACCCAATAGACGTGAATTGTTATTAATTTCATATATAAAAAATAATTTCAAGATAAATAAAGCAAATAAAATATAAATAATTTATTTATTCAAAAAATAAAAAAAATCTCAAATTAAATAAATATTTAATAAAGTAAACAAACATTAATGAATTAATTAAAATTTTAAATTAAATATTTATTAAAATAATATTTAAATAGTAAATAATGCATTGTTTAAGCTTAAATAATTATTAGTATAAGAGTCCCACATAATTAATACTTTGGCCCCATAAGAGTGAAATGAAGTGGTCTTCCAAATTTTTTGAAGACCTTCAAATTTAAAAGTTGCAAATGAAGGTTACTTTTATTTTTTTAATTTTTAAAAAAATAAAAATGGGTTGATAAAGCAAATTTAAAACACACGTTCAATTTGAAAATTTGAAAGTGGGTTGAAGATGCTCTTACCTCTATTTAAAAAACAAAAAACAAGAGGTTAAAAAGCACACGGTTGGTCATACTTTTCAATTTTCACTGAAACTCCAACTAATTTTAAGACTACCATCCAAGAATGGGTGTCGTAGAATCAAAAACGGAATTACATATGGACAATGGAGGGCTATGGCCCCCCTACTTTGACAAAATTGCACTTATATTCTATAGCTTTTGAATATTTTTTATGCAAAAGTATATATTGGCCCTTCCAAAATTTATAATTTTTTCTTTTAATCTTGTAAAATTCATGAATTTTTACCTTAGCCTCCAAGAAGTTCAAAAAATTTACTTTGGCCTTCCAAAATTTTAGAATTTTTGCCTTTACCCCCAAAAATTTTTACCTTAACTTTCTAAAATTCAAGAAATTTTATCAAGGGCTTCAACAAAATTTTAAAAATTTTATATTAGCCTTTCATGACCCCTCCTCAACATAATTGATGATTCCGTACATGAATAGAATCTACCAAAGCAAGTATTTCATGAAGGGTTTCGAAGTTCCATGGTCCCTTATGTTTATTTTTACGTGTGGACTCTTTGGCTAATTTGCAAAAAAATATACTCGCGAAGAAAAAACAAACAACAAACAACTCAACTAGTTTGTAAGCTCGCTACAACATAAAAAGTGATGCTATAGGGCTTAAAAAAATTGTTATTATTATATTATTTTAATATTTTTCAATTACTATTAACAAAATCTTAGTTTTGTGGGTAGTTAAAAGTGCATAGGAAATGCCCACAATGGCATTGTTTAAAATACCAATAATACCAATGCCACACTAATTACGCTCGGTGGCATATTAAAATGCCGCTTAATGTGTTAACTAATGGGATCCTAAGGCCTCGTTTATTGTTTTTGTTTATTTTTTTAAAAAAAAACAAAAAATACATTTTTTTTTAGTTTTTTATAAAATTAAAAAAAACTAAAAATATTAAAATGAGTGTGTTTTTTTTTACTAAAATATTGGTGTAGTACTATTGGCACAACGATAATCTATAAATACCGATTACCAAATAAAAAAAACATATAATAAAAATATACAATAAAAATACACAGCAAAAAATAAAAACTGAAAACATTACAAACGGACCTAAAGTCACTGTAAATTATTTGGTGGCACCAGCAACTGCCAAAAGTTCATAAATGGAGGTGTCATCTGTGGCAAGAGCAAGCACCACAAAAACCAATTTTCGAGTTGAGATACAATTAAATTTAATTTGTTTACACAAATCTCGAACATACCAGCCGATGTGGATTTATCCTGTCCGTTGATAGTGTTTAAAAAAATTGTTTATGGATAGAAAAATAAGAAACTTTACAGAGATCAGCAGCAAGCTCTGGAGCAGCACGCAGACCAGCTGAAGGCCGATCAAAGTAACGGTCGCCTTTTAGATCTCAGAACAAGTGAGTTTACTGGGTTACTCAATCCAAAACTTTGGTGTTCGCTCAACGTCATCTAATATTAGGGTTTTTTTTTTCCACCATGTGTGATAGCGTTTCTTCAACAGCCCTCCTCCTACCTTATTCCGTCGTTGGAGCACCAAATTCAAGTGGTTTAGTAAAGGTAGTTGCTTACCCACGACTGTACGCACACGAGGGATTTTCTCCCGTACTTTGGATAGCCAAAGTTCTAGAAATGGCAGTTCACGATTGATCAGTGCTTGTTTAAGACCGAATGAAGCCGAAATGAATACAGCGGAATCGACAAGTTCAGTGAAGACCAGTCGAAATTCTATCCCAAGTGGGTTGGCTGAATATGATTTTTATGGGGAATTAGGGCTTAAGGAGAAAGAAAATAGGCAAATTGATTTCGTAACAGCTCGGGACGACAAACGGGAAAATGTGAAATCGAATAGAGAAAATGGTCGAAGTTACGATGCAACGGCTTCTTCTGGTGTCAATTTTATTGAGTTCAACGATGGAGTGGAGCAAAGGGCGTGGGAAGATTAAAAGATGAGGATTTGGTTAGAACTGAAGAAGGGTCTGATGGAGTTGGTTCCAAACTGGGGGGATTGGAGCAACTGCGCAATGGGGGCTCGATTGCT
The DNA here is from genome assembly GCA_033060915.1 of Euryodendron excelsum. Lineage (NCBI taxonomy): Eukaryota > Viridiplantae > Streptophyta > Magnoliopsida > Ericales > Pentaphylacaceae > Euryodendron > Euryodendron excelsum. Next base: position 482,169 of record CM065395.1, read on the forward strand.
GCGAGGAGGGAAAGACAATTGATGAAGAGATCGAACATGCTCGCAAAGCAAGTGATCAGCATTCAATCTGCTCTCAGCCTGGGATTCATCTCGCAACTTTGGGTGGACACTCTCTCTGTGAGTGTATATATGGCTATATGCTTTCCTCTTCACTTGAAATTTGTAGTCTGAATAGGAGTTGCCAACCAACTTGGGAGATCAGTAATGTTAAATGACCCATGCCATTCCTACATACTCAAACACATCACCATGGATAATGAACTCTGTGAGTGAATTGATATTCTCTTGAAATTTTAGTTTGGATTGGTACCAAACCACGTGGGAGAAACTAGGTATAGAACTTGCTTTTCTCTGATAACAATGCAACATTGATTTTAGAAAGAAATCTACAAAGCTCATATTGACTAATGGGTAGCAAAGTATGTTGGGATCAAACACCCAATCACACACACAATTCAAATAAAAAAAAGACAGAGAATTCACATGGTTTAGCATAGATCCGCCTACATTCATGGGAGAGAAAAATTCCACCAAATCAGTGAAAGATTACAAACCCACTCCCTTCTCTCTATAAACGGATCCTTTTCCTTTGTCTCCAATTTATAGGAAACCCTAGAGATCCTAGTTCCTTATATTCTCTTATAATCTGGAAATTTTCCTTTGTCTCCAATTTATAGGAAACCCTAAAGATCCTAGCCCCTTATATTCTCTTATAATCTGGAAAAGCCTTCATATGTTGTACATATGTTGGACCCCTTGTTGACCAGACCTAAAGACATGTACAAGCCCAATAACTGTATGGGTCTGCAGCTAACCATTTGAATCCATCTTTACACCTTGCAAAGAGCTGAAACATAATGTCTTTTACCTAGCAAAAAGTGAAATATAAACATCTTTTATGGTATTTGCCATAGTATATCATGTCTTGACACGTTTCACCATTATTCTTGCACTGCTGACATTGTTTAAAGTTCACACTATATTGCTCCTTGAGATTCTGGTTGGTTTGAGTGGAAGTTAGTTAATGATTGCAATACCTAACAACGGTAGCAACATGGTTTACAACTCCAATACAGTAATTTAAACTGCAGTACGGCTATTCTTTTTTTTTTCTCCCCCCTAAGTAATGTCATTAGTTTGTTAAGATTTGTTAATTATATGGTGGCAATTATACCTGCCAGTGTTCTTTTCCCTTGTTATTCTTCATAGTAGGTGGTAGTAGTCGTAGAGGTGCGACCAAAGTTGCTTTATGGGGAATTAGAAAGGTTTTTTCTGGAGGATGTTAGTCAGGTAAACATTTTTCTCTCCCTGTGTGTGTGTGTGTGTGTGTGTGTGTGTGTGTGTGTGTGTGTTTTGATTTTATAGTGATTATGTGATATGCCTGACATAATTCTTGACTTGAAAAGTGAAAATGAAACATTGACAGCAATGAAAATGGCTGTGCTGGTTCGTTTTTGTCATATTTTTTGGGAGGACTGATGGCATGAAAACTCTCGATCATTTATGGTTTATGTAATATCGATTCATATAGAGTCAATGAACACTACGCTTTATGGTGATGGTGAACTTAACTGACTGGTTAACATCTTCAGTCTAGAAAGCTCTTATGTTATTTATTTATTTATTCATTCGGACAATGTTATGAGAGATCATGGTTACTTGGCATTTTTACGTCCTGAGATTCACCCTAGAAGCCAAGTGAGCAAATGATATCCACATGACAGTATGCTGGTGTGGTGTTTGTAGCCCTAGTTCTCTGCCTTGTATTGTGTATAGGCATGGTTATCAAGCTATAGAGTTCCCTCTTGTTTAAACAATTTTGATTTCATTTTGATTATATGTAATATAATAGCCTTGGAATAGTAAGCATCAAATACTTACCTTTTATTATTTTTCATTGTAATAATTTTTACATCAAATTTTCAATTCCATTTTCAATTTACTTGAGTAAATGATGTATTGTCTTCACAGGTTGTTGATGTTGTGCTCATTCAGGATGAGAGTGTGATGGAAAATGAATTGAAAATGGTCAGACTGGAAACACTGGTATGCTCATTTATTTTTTGTTTGCAAACTGTTTCATGTAAATAAATGTTGCTGAGAGAAAGATGGATGCTGGGGTGGGACTTGGGAGGAGTTCCTGCGTAAGAGTTCCGCCAGACCCCATGTCATTGATTAACTCATCACTTATTCCTATCCATGTTATGTTGGTCTGCAGACTGTATTTCCTTACTTGTTCACCATAAATCATCAGTATTTGGCTCATGTAAGATGTTTGGGCCACTGTTTGCTCCATAGTGTGGTGCTTTGATAGTGTGATCTAATGTTCAGCATCTTACTGAGCTGATGACTGACCATCTTGTGAAAGTGCACTGTCAGAATAGGGACATGGTGTCTCTCGTTCCATAGACGATATCACCTTTGTGCAAAGAAAGCAAGTTTTTCTGTATGGAAACACTCGGATTTGGACTGCTATTTGTCATTGCAGTGAAGCATGGTGCTCTGCCAGATTTTGGTAAAACTGCTATACTAAAATTTGATAAATATACTGAGAAATTATCTTTGAAAGTAAGAACTCCTCAGATAAAAAAGCTATGTGAGGTTAGATGTATATAATCTCTGTTTCTTTTCTCATAGGTTGTTTGCTGCCAATCCTAAGAAGAGAGAACAAAATTCAATTTTGAATACAGTTAGTGCAATACCCCTAATTGATCCTTCCTAGGAGGAACTTCTGAAATGCTAGGGTAGTTAATATGGCGGTAGATAGGCTATTGAATGGTGAAGAGAACTTTTGTACCAAACTTAGGTATTTGGGATAGTACTTTGCAGATTCAGTTAAGCCGTAAGATCCAGCCCAAAAAACAAAAAAAGGTTGAGCTGTATGATTGTTTGCAATGCAATTATGGGAGGACTTGATTCCTTTGATGGATATTTATTTATGTACATTGGCTCATGCATCATGCCTTGACATGATAGCCTCGAGAAATTAGAAGTTCTAACCTCTCATCCTTTAAAACATGTTGTATGCATGTTAAGACATGCATACTGTTCTTTCTAGGGGCTGTGTTACATCCCATGTGGATTAATTTACGGTGCTGGACTGCTGGGTTTTACAGTGTCTCTGCTTTTTGTTTAATGTCATCTTTTTACTAACGCTTCCAATTCTGATTCAAATCTTCAAAGATGGATTTATGCCTTCACTGCAATGCAAAGAGAATGGGAAATATTGTATGCCGTGGAATGCTTAAATGCCCCTTAGTCAATTTAATCACCTTGCCTCCATTTGCTGTCTTCGGTTTTTGTAAATGAGTCGATGCACCTACACGTCTTGCTTTTACTTTCAAGTGTTTTCAATCAGTTATTTTCTTGTTAGGTAGGATACAATTTGGTAATGCCAGGTCGCCAAACTATTGGGAAGGTAAGCCTGTATTTCACTCATCAACATCTTCACATGCACTGAAATTTCATATCTTTTCCTTCCACAATCTACATCTTATATCTATAGGTGCGGGGATACACTTTCAACATTAACTCAGGACCTGTATTATCACTTGACCTTGACTCTTTTGGAATATCCATCATCCCATCCAGCTTGTTAGGTAGATGGGCCTTGCACTTAATTGTACAGATGAGAAGTTTTGATTGCAGATGGTTACCTAATTTTTTCCTCTGATCTTCATGACTGGACTAAGCTGCTATTTAGTTTCTAAGTTTCATCTATGATAAAATGTGACTCAATTTAATTGTTACACGTCCAGGTGAGCACCTATGCTTTGCTTGTTGAGGATGTGCTGGAAGTTGTATCTGACACAGTTGTGGTGCATGAAGCTGCAGCTTCACACATACAGAGGCTAACAAAGGTACCTTCATTTGGCATACTGTGAATTCGTTGGTGATGGCTTCTATTTGGGTTTTATATTTCACTAGCATTTTCGGTTTTCCACCAAAGCTTGCTGGTTATGACTTTTTTGCTGATCCAACTTGCACACATTCATGATTGCATTGAAGTACTTAAACTGATTCCACTTGCAAAACGTCCTAAAATATACCTGCATATATACGCAAGGAAGCATGATGTGCAGTCCAAATTACCTCATGAATATATGTGCTAGTTGAGGAGAATTATCTGCTATCTTTAGCCAAAAGAGAAGCAATTAGTAAAACATCCCAATTGCTGAAACCAGGTTTTTGGGATACTTGAAAGTTGGGGAACTCCATTGATGAGCTTGGAGAACATTTTGATCTTGAAAGACAACATGTTCAATTTGATCATGGTCGGAGCAGGCAAAGAAGCTTCACTAGCAGGAAGTTCCGCCCAAAAGTGAGAGAAGCTATGGACGATTGGGAATTATTATGATCTGCTAGGGTCTTGTGCTTCATACTTTGTATATAATTTATCTGTGCTCTCACTTTCTTCCTTTTGTATAGGAGTTGATACAGACAATGTTAGTTTTGAAGTGCTTTCCATATGTATAAAGATGCTTCTGGCCATAAGAGAGCTCCCCTCTTTAGCGTTTACGGGTTGCCAGTATGTTGATTCCGCACTCTGTTTGATCAGGGAAAAAAATAAAATACAAAACTAATATTTTGGCCCATGCAGGTCTCGAACCTGCGACCTTCGCGTTATTAGCACGACGCTCTAACCAACTGAGCTAATAGGCCATATCATTCAAATGTTGTAGACTTAGTTACAAATACTCATCGTTTACCAGTCTATCAAGTAATAGAAGGTATAAAATTCCTTACAAGTCTTTTAAGAAGGGGGAATTAATGGTGGCAAATATCGGAATTGCACCTGCACTACATAACCCTTAGTACTGCTCTAGTTAGATCAAGGCATAGGTGGCATGGCACCCGCATCATTTTGCATTCTTTCATGCCCACGATCTGATCATGATTCAAGGCATAGGTTCCTCAATTCACCCAAAATGTATGTTTGTGTGGGTTAAGAGTACCAAAAGAAAAGGAGAAATGCACCCAAACCAAGATGATCATTACTTTTGAAAGATGGCTCCCCAGCTATATTGACAGAAAATTCAGCAGCACATATTGCCATATCATCCGCATTCCAATCAGCATAAAAGAACAAAAAACAGTAATGATAGCAATTCATGTGATGAAAGCTCAATTACTCATGCTTGGATGGTCCAACTCTTTTTGTTCATGTCTTTTATGCATTTGTTTGAATGGAATCCAAGGGTGGGAATGGGAATATCAATAGTAATAAAGTTGCATTTTGAATACACACTCCTGGCATCTTCAAAAGTAGTTAAAATGAGAATATTTGATACGTCAGCATTTCTAGTTAGTATCACATTTTAACTTTGAACTAACACAGATGACCTAATAGCTATTTGTGCTAAATTAATACTTGTGATTTGTGAGTAATTACAGATATTTAAAATTTGTCTACAAGGCTTTATACTAGATAAGAGGTTGGGTTGGTTGGATTTCTTCTTCAGCCAAAATAGAAAGACATTTCAATTTTGAGGGTGTCCTATAAACCTAACCACAGGGGTAATGTGTAATTTTCACCAAAAATATTTTTATCTGCTTGGCCTTCACCACATGCCTACAGGGTAATTGCCAAAAAAAAAAAAAAATTATATTTGTATATATAGTAGCCGTTAACCGCCTGTCTCCTTTCAAATTCAAACCCCCACCCAACATCTCTCTCTCTCTCTCTCTCTCTCTCTCGCTCTCACAGTAGAAATGTTAACAGCTCTATCTCCACGAGCCGGCAATCAGATCCAACGGCCGAAAAACGGCCGCAAACCACTGCAACCGAGGAATTCTCCGGCCAATCTTCCGATCAACAACCAAGTAAACCCGAAGCTGAAGCCGAATTGGATCGAGATCTCGCTGATTGACGATTCGAACAAGGAGAATCCTCATCTGGTATACGCCACTCCGACGAAGATTGAGTCATTGGATTCGTCCCTGGCGGAGGAGCTCAGTGCGATCCGCCAGAAGCTCGAACGACTGAGATTGGACAAAGAGAAGACGGAGAAGAGGCTGACGGAGAGGGATTTGGTGCTGGAGACGAATATGAAGGAGCTGGTCAACAGAGGGGAAGTCCAGAAGCAGCTCGAAATCGAGGTCGATAGATTGTTTCGATTGAAGGAACTCCAATCTTCGTGCATGGTAAGAAAATAACATTGTACAGTCTGTTTGGTTACTCAAAAAATGTAAGGAATTAACAAAAATATTGATTTTGTTTAGGGTTACACCTCAGCAGAGCTGACCTTATTCCTTTTTGTTAATTATTTTCTCATGTACTCTCAGCTATAAAAAAAAAAAAAAAAAAAAAAAAATAACCATGTTTTTATTTAAAACTGATTTAGTGTACTATACAACTTTGTGTTAATTTTTTTCCCCTTTTTTGCTGAATTATTTGTATAGAAGATATCTCCAATTCGATCTCTGAGAGAGAAGCAACAGGATAGGAAGATCATGGAAGACCCATCACAGGCAAGTATTGAACCCATTCAAAATCGATGTCCGCATTTTTAAACAAGTCTATGTTTGACTTTTTGGACTTTGGAATTGATCGAAAGATGTTTTTTTAAATATCTTCATTCAGGACATGAACGCCAAGAACGGAAACGAAACTACAGATGAGAGCCCATTGCAAAGTCCCAGTCCAGAAATTCAAACGGAGTAATGATTTTCCTTTCTTGCATAGAGACCCGTGTGTCTGATAATTTATTGTACTTTGTTAATTTAAAATTTCCATTTTCAATCTGCCATTAGCGGTGATCCAAAAGTGGGAAAATTATTAGTATAATATCTCATTGTATTTCTGGTGTAAGATTGAAAATGCTGGACTCTGCTTTTGAAAGAATTCCCAGGCTGTTCTTCAACTTCGTTTTTTTCTCCTTCCATAAATAGATAAAGAGGCTTTCTTCAATTGTCTGTGCTTCCCGAAAGGCAGAGTTAGCTCTAAGCACATGCAGCAAGACCATGTTGGGGGATTGTGGAAAGTTCCAATTGTTTTATAAGCTACTAAGCGACACAATATTTTGAGAACTACTACAAAAACATGCACTTAAAGAAGATTGTTAAATCCACAACATGCTCTCTCACAATGTGAGACTTTGTCAACCAAATGCCATGTGAGGGGGAGGGCGGTAAATACTGCCTTAAAACCTGTGATTTCTCACCGTCTATATCAATTTTGTATCAATTGCTTCTTTAATTAAGTATTCATTAGGAGTCCCAAGGGGTAGTCCAGTTTGATAAACCGAGACACCTTGAATTTAAAACTTGATCATTGGGTCAGACTGTGAAAAATTTATTTTTCGTGAATTCTCTAGTCTTGGCGTGGATAGTTTGCATTTGAGCAAACTGAAGAGAGGATTAGTCAGTGTGCGTGTAAGCTGATTTGCACAACCTGATCGCATAAAAAAATAAAAAGACAAAAAAAAATATATGAGGAAAGTGAATGTAAAATTATTATGTCATTTGCACAATTTTACAAAAGTGTAATTTTATATTTAAATTGACTCTCTCTTATTATAGTAATTGCCTAATGATTAGAATACCTTTTGAATTGTTCCTATATTTACATGTCATTTCAAGATAATTTTAGTCATATGATAATCATTATTGTAAAATAAGGTCAATTTATATATAAAATTATATTTTTATAAATTGTGCAAGTGATGATAAATTTTCATCTATTTTTTTAACAAATTGTTAATATAAAGTATTGATTGATACAAATTGATAGTTTAAGAAGTCAATATGACATATTAGTTTAAAGGTTTATTGATACGGAGTTATAATTCAAGAGATATTCTAAGTTATGGTTCAAAAGATGTTTTGAGTTATAGCTCAAGGGATATTCTTATAATTATCTCTATTTTATTTTTGGTTATGGCTGAAGTGTTGGGAATGGAAGGGTGAGTACAGCTTATGACCATAGTCTGGACCGGAGGCTCTACTACTATTGAGTTAACCCCTCTTCTTTACTTATTTTGTTTAAAACTAGTTTAATTAAAAAAATTAACGAAGCTAACTCGAAATGAATCTTAACTACGGTTCAGAAGTTTGTGCATGAGAACTCACCCTTTTTTTTTTTTTTCTTTTCCCATGACAATGTGAACTCACCCTTGGCTAATGATAATTACACATCAAATTTAAAAGCTTAGTTGGGAGAGCTAACATTTTAGGTGATTAAAGGACACCATTGTTTCATGAGACATTAAATTTCTGAATTTGGTAGAGGGTAATTTTATAATTTGACCTGCAATTTTAAATCCCTATCCTATTTCGAGATTATTTTATATTAAATAAAATACTTTGTCTGAATTGCTTATCTTGACTCTTCTTGCATAACTAAATATGGGATAAAGCTAAATATATAATTATTAGTCCAATCTCATGACCCTATATTACAAACCAAACGTAACATAAAAAATAACATTTATTTTGAGTGGGGGGTGTTGTTTATGCATTTGAAGCGCTCAAATGCCTCTTAAAAATTCTCTTTGAAGATTCTAAAATCCTTACCTTTCTTGACCCAAGCAATGCACGTAACACTAAAGGATATAGATTACAATTCTCCTTTTCTTATCAAATTTCTTGGCAAAATTCCCGTCCAAGCACACTTTCGAGGTGAATAACATGCAGGAACTTATTCATGATCCACAGGTCAATTAATATGGGAGGCCTTTTAAGAAAGGAAAGAAAGAAAGAAAGAAAGAAGATTATCAACAGACATAATTTTTCCTTCTGTTAAAAAATGTACAAGATCTTTGTGCTCTAAATATGTACTACTACTTGGTTAAAAACTTTAAGTTTTTTTTTTTTTTTTTGGATAACTGGGTGACCGAGCCAGTTTGCGTGCATCTTGATTAATTTGGGGTCTGTGAAATCATCTCATCTTACATGAACTAAGTAATTTTTAGGCCAATGGTCTTGATAGAAATTCTTGCGCTTGTTAAAAGTCAAATTCCTGATCTCCGTTTGAAATATCATAAGTTATGATCAATTCGACTAACCCATTTTGATTAAAAAACTTGAAGTTTGCTAGTTTGGTAATAGACCTACAAAACAAAACAATTGTAAAGAAAATGTTTTCTTTCTACAGCTATTTTGGGGATTTACCATGAGAGAGAGAGGGGGGGCCATTATTGGGGTGGATAACTTGAAAGCCACCAAGAGGGCCGACATGTTCCATACTCCACGCATCAGGCATTTGCCAGACAGGGGGCACGCCATACGAATCATTCTCGAATCGGCATGGCAAAAGTGTCAGCATGAGAAAGGACCCTTACGTCGATTGCAACATGTGAATTGATCTTTCAATGCCAATTGATGCATCCGCCGTGGCTATGGCGTTGGTCGAGATTAAAAACAAAACCTACTTAAAATTTAACCCCTTCCTTATGTGTCACTCAAAGAGCGTGAGTTTAAAAACATTTTAAAACTCTTTACTTTTTAGCTTCGATAATTTCTATATGTCTCACTAAAATTATATAAACAATTAAGCTATTCGAGTTCTTGATTGAACTATCTTAAACAAATCATAGGCATAGTTGGACGGTCGTTACAATAGGGACAACTTCGGTATTCCAGTCAAAAAAAAAAGTTGGCAGAAAACGGCTTAACCCTGTTATTTTTAACTAATGCCAATTGCCAAACTACGTAGATATTAACAAATAATAACTAAATAAAAAGGGCCACCATGGTGGGCATTTCCGGTGAGAGAGGGACAGTCGAGTCACCAAAGCAGGAAAAGGCCAATATTCGTGCTCCTCCACTCGTCCCTCTCACTTTCTCTCTCCTCTCTGGCCGTCTCTCTCCGTCTCTCCTTGCTCTTTGTGCCTCCATCTCTGAATCGATCTCATCTGTTTCAATCCAATCATACCATTTTAAAGTAGATTACATATTCATATATACAAATATATATCTATCTATACGAAAGATCACGATCTGTATCGTCGCGGAGGCGACCTGTAATATACCACGCGAAAAAGCTGATCAGATTCTTTAAAACTCAGAGAGATCTCTGGCGAAACGTCCAGATCTGTGTGCCATTGCTGAGTCATCTGCCGTTTTCATTACGATTTTGTATTCAGTGCATTGAAGGACCGTCCGTTTCTGTTCAGTCTATTTTTGCGTTTTCCGAGACGATAAAAATAGATTATCAGAACATTGTTTATTTGTTGAGCGCTCAATTAACAGAGGTTAGCTCTTTTCTCTCTCTTTTGTATATATTTTGTGTATCCCACATTCACATTGTTTGATTTTAAGGGTTCTGAATCGGTCTGCAATTTGATATCTGATGCATTCATGAATGTGGTTTGATGTCTGATTTTTCAGCAGGCTAGGTTACAAGGGACATTGATTTTCTGATATATCTGCTGCTTTGTTTTTGATGTCTCTTACAGTATTTGCTCTCAGTTTTGGCATTTCTTGCGGATCCGTGAGTCCTTGAGGGACTTGTCATCATTCAAGTGAATTGGAGTGTTTATTTTTTTGGCAAAAAGGTCAATTTTTTTTTTTTACCCGTTCTTGGTTCAAGAGCCTCCCATTTTCTCCTTCCGAGGGTTTCAATTTGCATATGCCCTCAAGAATTGGGTTTGAAAGATTTTTTTTAGTTGGGAAGGGATTTTAAACAGCCTTTAATCGACAATTGTATCTGGGCGGTCTGTTATTGCTCCGTTGCAATGCATCAAATTGACATTTTATGAGAAGACGCTACAGTGGACCATGATTATGTTAGCCGCTCATTGGGTTTAGTTAAACTGGAGAGAAAAAAAGAAGAAGATGGATTTGGATTGGATGGGATGTCATTTTTGGAGGAGAGAAGCTCAAATTCATAGTGCTCCGAGGATAGAAAGGGGAAGATTATTGCTCTGGGCGGTCAATTTATAAATCTCAGGAACTGCGGTGGGCTTTAGCTATGCTATTCTTCAATGTGTGTCTGTTGGAGATTTATTTATGACTTCCGGCGAGCCGTTGCTGTCATGCTCTGATCCTTTGTCTGCGCCACCTCCCAATCCACCTTCAAGAATTTGCTCACTGGGTTGTCTCTGTCATAATGCATCATTCTCTTCTTCCAATTTTGAGGATACACAAAGTAACTTACTTGACTTGAAGGACGGCGACAATATTAACTCTGTTGTTGATACAGGTCTTGGTGAGGAAAACCTTGAACATTCTTCTCAGTTCTTTCAGCATTTTCCATTGCACTGCCCCCCTCTGGAGAGGAAACGCCTGGTATTGTGGGGTGGTTCAATGGAGCTTCAGCAAAATTCTACCACGTTCGAAATTTCTAGGGCTTCACAGGTCCCGGATAAATCTAGTAAATCTCAGAGGATTCGTCACAGAAGCATGCAGTTCGATGATAATCTGTCACATGAAGAGAATCCGAGGTTGATTTATGTTAATGATCCGAGGAAGACTAATGACAAGTATGAGTTCACTGGGAATGAGATCCGAACTAGCAAGTACACAGTCATTAATTTCTTGCCCAAGAACCTCTTCATTCAGTTCCATCGGGTTGCTTATTTATATTTCTTAGCTATTGCTGCTCTCAATCAGCTTCCCCCTCTTGCTGTTTTTGGCAGAACAGTGTCACTTTTTCCTCTTCTTTTCGTGCTTTGTGTGACAGCTATCAAAGATGGTTATGAGGATTGGCGAAGACACAGATCAGATCGGAATGAGAATAATCGGGAGGCTCTAGTGCTTCAATTTGGCAAGTTCCAATTGAAAAAGTGGAAAAAGATACGGGCTGGTGAGGTTGTGAAGATCCGTGTTGATGAAACAATTCCTTGCGACATGGTTCTGTTGGGGACAAGTGATCCCAGCGGAATAGCTTACATCCAGACGATGAATTTGGATGGTGAGTCAAACTTAAAGACAAGGTTCGCCAGGCAAGAAACAACTTCTATGGTATTTGAAGGAGGTACAATTTCAGGGCTTATCAGATGTGAGCAGCCAAATAGAAATATATATGAGTTCACAGCCAACATGGAGTTCAAAGGGCAGAGGTTTCCCCTCAGCCAATCAAACATCATCTTGCGTGGTTGTCAGCTGAAGAACACAGAGTCGGTAGTTGGTGTAGTGGTTTATGCTGGTCAGGAAACAAAGGCAATGCTGAACAGCGCAATGTCGCCTTCCAAAAGAAGCAGACTGGAAGGTTACATGAATAGGGAAACCCTATGGTTGTCTATTTTTCTTTTCATCATATGCCTGGTAGTTGCCCTTGGAATGGGTCTGTGGCTTCAGCGCCACAAGGACCAGCTTGATATGCTACCTTATTACAGGAAAAGTTATTTTGGAGAAGGAAGATCTCCTGGGAAAACTTACAGATTTTATGGGGTTCCTATGGAGACTTTTTTCTCCTTTTTGAGCTCTATTATAGTGTTTCAGATAATGATACCAATATCTCTTTACATTACAATGGAGTTGGTTCGGTTGGGACAATCATACTTCATGATTGGAGACAAGCATATGTATGACAGTAACACCAACTCGCGGTTTCAGTGCAGATCCTTGAATATAAATGAGGACTTGGGCCAAATACGTTATGTATTTTCAGATAAGACAGGCACTCTAACTGAGAACAAAATGGAATTCCGAAGAGCGAGTGTTTATGGGAACAGTTATGGGATCTCTATGCTTGTGGATGATACGTTGCAGGATACAAACATTGCAGGTATGACAGAGAACTGCTTTATTTTTGGCTGATCTTTTCGGGTTTATGACAGTGATTATGTAATGGTTTTAGTTAATCAGCCTTGTACCTGCAACATCATTGCATGCTAATAGTGTTAATGTCTTGTTTCACTGGTTATATTTTATTTGGCCTCTGTTAAAGTTACTTCATGCCACATTTTGTCATCTCTCCTTTTGCGTATTAAGTTTAGTAAGTGATTTGCAAAAGCTTTCAAATACCGTGAAACATTTCTTTGAGTTTGTTCTTTTGAATAAACTGTATTGTGGTTTGTGCTTGCCTCTCATATCATGGCCATTCCTTTTTCTCTTTTAAACAATTTTCTTATTTGGTTTCATTGCTTTTGTATCTCACAGTTGTTTATATGGTAAATATATTAAGTAAAATTTTATATTAAGTGTTATTAGGATCTTGGCTGTTTCAACTTTTGACTATAGACCTGAAAACTCAACCAAACAGTTGTTTGATAACTCTATCAAATGCTTTCATTTTTAGTTTATTCCTCGGCCGAAAAATCAGCGGCAAAGTGTTCCTCATGACCCCAATCCGGAGAACACGAAGACACAAGCATGTCTTGCACTTACTCACACAGTTCTTCCTAAGGGGTCCACACACCCACACTAAGATCGTGAGTTGACGGATTTAACTGAAAATTGGCAAAAATTTGCGAATTCATTTTGATCAGTTTGCGAATCCCAATTTTCAGAGCGCCATGTTGTGAACAAATGCAATTATCACATGTTGATACACTAAGTCAGAGTTGATACACTAATTCCTAGCCTGCCCACATCCTCTTTTGGCACACGGATTCCAACAACACTCCCTTTCAAATCATAAAAAATGTTAATTCAAAATTTAAATATGATAAATACTTGTTATAAAAATCATAAAATACAAAAACTTATAGTATAAAACTTCTATAAATATTTAATATTACAAATACTGGTAGTATTAAAATAAAAAAAATTTAATAATACAGAATTTAATTTTATTAAAATATAGAAATAATATAATATTAACACTCTCAAGGCTATCTTGATCTAACAAATTTTAAAAATTGACGCTCTCACGCTCTCGCACCCGCTCGCCCTCGCGAGCCTTCACTGCGAACTTCTAACTTAGTCTTGCACCATACCCATATGACAACAAATGATTAATTTTCCACTAGGAACCCTAACCATACCTGAAATGGGAGTGGTGGGATACCAACAGGATAGAGATGTGGTGATATGAGAGTCTATTATAATGAGGACTCATGTGCTCTGGTTTTGCAGGATATATGCAAAAAGAGCTTCAGGACTTGTCATAGAGAGCTGCAGACACGTCAGTCCAAGACTTCCAAAAACCGGCATCCACTCAATCACATGCCTCGCCGATTGTGTAATTTTTACACTAATCGGGTTAAAAATTTAAAATTCCTGTGGATCTTCTATTAAGTGTGTTTGTTAATGCCAGTCAGCCATCAGTTGAATCTAAAAATTCAAATAAGAAGGTTCGTAAGTTTAATTAGAAAGATTGTAGAATGTTGAACACGCTTAGTGGTAGCTGGATTTAAATGTTAATGTTAATGGATGAGTTCATTTTCATTCTACATTTTAGAAATGCAATACAAAAATATTTTGCCACTACAAATTGAGCACTAAGATTTGTTTAGTTCTCAAAATTTCAGTTTTATCGAGCAAATCCTGGCTAATTGTAGTTATATCCTTGGGAGGATGCTACATGATTGTTTAGAGAATGAATGCAACAGCTCAAGCCCTTTATGGGGATGATCTTACCATGAGTACTGTTCTTCTTGCTCCCTTTGAGCATAATAATGTGACAAAATTGATTGTAGAACTGGATTATTTCTCACAAATGCAGTATATAATACTGACATGAGGTGCAAAATATGGAAAACATTAGTACTTATCAAAAATGGAAACCATAAGTAGCAAATGTTTAGATCTATTGACAAGTTTATGATATTTTGTTACTTATTGTGGTGATTATCTTATTTAAGACATTACTACCATCAACACCAAGAAATATGTTTTTGAGATATTGTTTTATGAACTTATGCAGTAGCACAGACAGCAGCCTCTGTTGGTAGGAGATGGAAGCTTAAATCTGAAATTGCTGTTGATTCTGAACTCCTGGCATTGTTGCATAAAAACTTTGCTGTAGATGAAAGGAGTGCTGCACATGAGTTTTTTCTTACATTGGCCGCATGTAACACTGTGATACCTATTCTTACTCGAAGTTCATCTTCAAACTGCATGAAGAATGAATTACCTGGTGATGTTGAAGCTATTGATTATCAGGGTGAATCTCCGGATGAGCAAGCACTAGTTGCTGCTGCTTCTGCTTATGGATATACTCTTTTTGAGCGGACATCTGGGCATATTGTGATTGATGTCAATGGTGAGAAAATAAGGTAGAAAGCTCTCTCAATCCAGTTTCTTTATTACATTTTCACTGATGAAGCCTTTTTATCAGATAGCCGTAGTGCAATGTTTTTATGCTTAAGGAGTTTGCACCTTTTTTGGTCAATCAGTAATTTATTTATTTCTATGTGCAATGTAGGTTAGATGTTTTGGGTCTGCATGAGTTCGATAGTGTGCGCAAAAGAATGTCCGTTGTTATCAGATTTCCTAACAATGCTGTAAAAGTGTTAGTGAAAGGTGCTGATACTTCAATGTTGAGCATTTTAAAAGAAGATCCTGCAGGGAATGATCACATAAGGCATGCGACACAGAGTGATTTGAATGAATATTCATCTGAAGGTCTACGCACACTCGTAATTGCTTCCAGGGATCTCATAGATGCAGAACTTGAAGAGTGGCAATGCATGTATGAAGATGCAAGCACTTCATTGACTGATAGATCTATAAAACTACGTCAGACGGCAGCTCTTATTGAATGCAACTTACATTTACTTGGGGCTACTGGGATTGAGGACAAGCTACAAGAGGGTGTACCGGAAGCCATTGAGTCACTCCGGCAAGCAGGAATCAAGGTCTGGGTTCTAACTGGAGATAAGCAAGAGACTGCAATTTCGATTGGTCTTTCTTGCAAACTCCTGACCTCAGATATGCAGCAGATTATCATAAATGGCACTTCAGAGGAAGAATGCAGAAATCTATTATCTGATGCTAAGGCCAAATATGCTGTGAAATCCTCAAACTGCAGTAATTGGAATTTGAAGTGGAAAAAGAATGCTGAAAGCCATTATCTTGAAATTCCTGATGACACAAAGTTATCTGATGTGCCACAGTGGCAAGCAGGAAAGGAAGAAGGAACTATGAGTACACCACTAGCACTTATCATTGATGGGAATAGTCTGGTGTACATCTTGGAGAAAGATCTGGAGTCTGAGGCATGAATCCTTTCCCTTTCTTATTAGAACCTTTGGTTTGACATGCTTTCCGGCATTCTGTGACATTTTTTTATTTCTTTCATAGCTTGAGTTCAGCTGTAGCATATTTAGGCAAACATGAAACTTTTGGATTGGCCCTGATAAATGAATACTTACTTATGTTCACTCTTTAAAGCTGTCTTACTTGGTAATATTGTTAATTTGCAACAGCTGTTCGATCTTGCAACTTCCTGTAGGGTGGTGCTCTGCTGTCGTGTTGCACCCTTGCAAAA
Organism: Euryodendron excelsum; assembly: GCA_033060915.1. NCBI lineage: Eukaryota > Viridiplantae > Streptophyta > Magnoliopsida > Ericales > Pentaphylacaceae > Euryodendron > Euryodendron excelsum. The sequence continues at coordinate 498,487 of CM065395.1, forward strand.
GGCTGGAATTGTTGACCTAATTAAGAGCCGTACTGATGATATGACACTGGCGATAGGTGATGGTGAGTTGATTATTCCAGTAGCTCCTTCTCTGTCTGGGCATGAGCAAACATGGCATTAGTATATGTAATTCACTTGTGGAGCTATGGTTTATATTTAATTTGGGGAAACTATCTTTCCAAAAGAATTATGATGTGTATGCCTGCATGCAAAACTGGATGGGGTTGATGCTGTTATTATTTTTGCTTGCTCTGACTGGGGAACACTTTTATAGGGGCTAATGATGTTTCAATGATCCAAATGGCGGATGTTGGTGTTGGGATATGTGGTCAGGAAGGGCGTCAAGCAGTGATGGCATCAGATTTTGCTATGGGGCAGTTTCGGTTCCTGAAAAGATTACTTTTGGTGCATGGACATTGGAATTATCAGCGTGTTGGTTACCTAGTTCTTTACAACTTCTACCGCAATGCTGTTTTTGTGTTGATGCTTTTCTGGTATGCATTGTTGCTTTATGGTTTCAACATAATACTCTGTGCAATAATGATAATATATCCGTCTTCTTTTCCCTACATACATTGATTTTCCTGCTTAATTTCATTTTCAAAACTTTTTGTAAACTTGTCGTATTATTGTCCTGTTTAATTTCTGAGTTCTGAATAAATTTAATGATTTCAAATGGGAATTGATGTCGCAAAAAAGTGTTGTTTTTATGAGAGAAATTCAGATTTCATTGGGAGATGATGTGTTTAAATATGTCTGGAAACCAACAAACAAGCTATGGTAAATAGCCCCACCCTCTTGAAATCCTGGATTTGTTGCTACATTGTGCATCCATATTTAATAAATTTAAGAGATTTGTCACCAACCACTTTAATGTAGTATGAAATTAGGTAGCCATTGGATTGAAAGCCATTTAAATTTCTGTCAGATGAAAGAATATTAATGGGCTGACAATTTGCAGAGTGTATTTGCATGGGCCATCTTCTGAATATTTTCTCTTCAATTTGACAAAGTTGACTTAAGTTGAAGCATGAACAGTGAAGCTGTTAATGCATTGTCTTGGGTTTTCCGAGAATGGTAGCTCTAGGGCTTCAGATTTGGTGGGGAGGGAGAGTTGGAAAGTGAAGGTGGAAGGCTTAGACTCTCTTGCCGTTTTATTTGTTTTGGTTGATTAGGGGAGAAAGAAACAGAAGGACATTTTGGAGACTTGAATAACATGAAAAGCAATTTTTTCTGTTTTGTATAATTGACTTCTAGTAGGGTTAAACCTGATGGAGGCCCATTGTCGGATTTATACATACGATGCAGATGTGAGGAGTGTCTAGTTTTTGTGGCCTTTGTTTGTTTTGGCTTGGCCTTTCGTGTATGGTTGCATCCGTTTGAAGCTTCTCAGTACAATCTCATCTTACACAAACACAAAAAAAACATGTAGGGATGCATAGAAACTGAGCAGACCTCAGTATTTGACTCTTCAAGTTTGGGTCCAGTGAAATAGGGTGTCCAAGTTTATTGCTCGCCAAGTTTGCAAGCCAGGGAGGCATGGCTCACTTATCTCAAGAATTTTGAGAAATGTTGAATCTCAGTCAATGCTTTAACCCAATCATTGCTCAAGCTTGGCTAACTCACCAATTTTGCGAGCCAGGGTTGCTTGGCTCATTTATCTGGAGAATTTTAAGAGCTTTGAACCTTAGTCAACACTCATACACAATCTTCAGTTTGCAGTTTATACTTGATTTAAAAGTCAAAATAGTCACATGAAGTCCAATGTCTACTTTGAAAAGGCTGCTTAGTGAAGACATGGCATGCCAGCACTCAATATTGTAAAGATAATACAAGGCATTTACTTATCTGAATTTCAATAAAATCTATCTTACAATTTGTTGTGCTTTGTGATGATATGTAGCAAGGTTTGTATTTATAATCATAGTAAAACATCATCAGACCAATTTGAATATAACAGAATTGCCACTCAACTTTGTTCACAAGCTAAACTGAGCTGAGCTTAGACATGTCTGGACTTGGCTTATCACAAACGAGCTTGGGCTCAGCTCATTTCTGAAAAAAATAAGCTTGCACGAATCAATAAATAAGCTGAGCCCTTCATCAGCTGCTCGGTTCGTTTGCAGCGCTAGTCATATGGGATAGTTGAATCAAGATTGGTTTGACCCTTGCTGTACATTTTCTCATATTCTGGATATAGGTTCTATTATCAAAAAGCCAATGAACATAGCCAGGGTGGTGGTTCAATTTATGCTTCTATAGATCTGAAAGGTGTGTGGTATTAGTGCCACCTAACAATCCATGTTGATAATCAGCTGTAATGCTAGTCCACCCCCCTGCCTCCCTCTTCCAAAAGAAGGAAAAGAAAAGAAAATTAGAAAAACAACATAAAGGGTTTGTGTGCAGATTTGGTCTTTGAATCTGTTTAGTTTTGTGCAAATGGAGTGAAGCTTTCTTCAATATCTCTTTTAGATGATTCAGCCAAGCTAACAAATTCTGTCACTTTGGGTTATATCCCGTACCATCTTTATTCCTAGTTTTATTAATTTCAAACTCTAGAATCTTGCGTACTTCTTGATGGTTTAAACCTTGAATTAATCCTATTTTATGGAATGATCTATTATGCATATCGAGCTGCAAGTACTTGCAAGGAAGCTGGTTGGATATTATAGAGGATAACTACTTATTGATGTAGAGAGGAGAGTTGAATTAAATACAAACACGGATAGTGCTCCATGTATGCTTTAAGCGATGATGTAGGGCTGATCACTGAGGCTGGATAAGTGGAGATTTGATTAGAAGTTGTGGTGTCACCGCAAGTAGAATTATCACAAAATTGACCCTTCTTTTTCTTAATGAGGAGTCTATTACTTTAGAGGAGGGTTGTTGATTCTAGATGGTTTGTTGTTCACACTGAATGCTGTGCACAGACTGATGAAGAGTTCTTAGTTCGCTCTAAAAGCTGGAAAGACGTTGAAGATTGAAATGACATGTGGTAAGGTATTCTAAAATTTTGTTGCTTGAAGATAGATGTATCTGATTTGTCTTTGTTTGAAATGAAATGTCATCTGGGTCGGGAAAGAATTTTTTTCCCTCTATTCTTGTGATTTGTGGAATCTCAAATCAGATGGTCATATTTATTTGCAAATTGATTTGTCATTGATTGCATACAGCTTTTAAGGCCCAAACAAGTATTGTAGCTTGGATCTTCATAGTATTCCTTCATGCTTCATTGAAGTTTCTATGATGTAATGTGGCATGAATCCCTTTCAGGTGAAGTTAATACATTTTCTATATTATTTCCAGGTATATACTGTGCACAGCTTTCTCAACAACTTCTGCATTAACAGATTGGAGTAGTGTATTCTATTCTGTTATCTATACTTCACTACCAACCATTGTTGTTGGTATTTTGGACAAGGACTTGAGTCATAAGACACTACTCCAGTATCCAAAACTCTATGGTGCAGGCCATAGACAGGAGAGCTACAATATGTACCTCTTCTGGATTACAATGATTGACACACTGTGGCAAAGTCTTGTTCTCTTCTATATACCTCTTTTCATCTATAGGGAGAGCACTATGGACATATGGAGCATGGGAAGTTTGTGGACAATTGCAGTTGTTATCCTAGTTAATGTGCACTTGGCAATGGACATTCATCGGTGGTTACTACTTACTCAATTTGCAGTTTGGGGATCAATAATCATTACATATGCCTGTATGGTGGTATTGGATTCTATACCCATCTTCCCAAATTACGGGTTAGTCTTGTGATTCAAATAGGGATACTACATATTTCATTTTGTTGCAGCTCACGGTGAGGAGCTAATGTGTTTTTTTTTTTGGCCTTTGGCAGGACAATCTACCATCTGGCAAAGTCACCCACATATTGGCTTTCCATCTTGCTTATAATAGTCTTAGCACTGCTTCCTCGCTTTATTTTCAAAGTTATACATCAAACTTTTTGGCCCTCAGATATCCAGATCACTAGAGAAGCAGAGATACTGAGAAAACAACCTAATTATTTTGGGTTGAAGCCAGATCAAAGTTCCAGTTAACATGTATATTATTTTGTCTCGTCGACTGACCCCATTTTGATATGATCTCCGCAGAGTTTGTCCAGCCAGTGTAAAATTTTATGGTAAGTCCACTTCCATTTATACAACTTAGTCCTTTTCTGTTTCATTCATGGTACATTTATTTATTGAGAAAATGAAATGTATGCTAACGGCAACCTTCTTTGCTCTCTCTCTCTCTCTCTCTCTCTTTCTCTCTCTGTGTTCGGGAAAAAATAATTCTCACTTCAATCATGCCTTTGGACGCAAGCTTTCTCTAACAATCTAGCACAGACCCTCTTAGTTTCTTTTACCTAATTCACATGAATTCTGCACTTGTAGCAAAACAGACATCTTTGTTTTCAGCCGACAGAAAGTAAAAAACTAGTGACTTTGTTGTTCAAATGTGTTTCCAGGAATTAGAGCACATATAAGTGCGATAAGATGTACCTTCTGTAGGCTGAAGTAACATGGGAAATCTTTTTTATGATATATGTATATATATATATATGTATGTATTTATGTGAGCTGATTAAGCTGCACCCACAATTATTAGCTTTTAAAAGGTCAATTTTATGGACTAGACAGTGTAACAAACTTACAGAATCATGAAAGGACATCCAAAAATAGCTATGAAATTTATAAATTTACCTACCATTTTCCCATATGGTAGCTACTACATATTCATATGGCACAAGGTCAATAGTCAGTAGATTTCATAGTTCTTATAATGTGTACACAAGCGTAGTTGACAGTCTTGAAAATTTTCCTGGAGATTGTCCTACACGTCACATTTGGAGTGTCGTAGGATAAATATTTTGTCAACACAAGTGGGATTGAATATATGTGATCAAGTAGCTTGCCCCAGGCGTAGGGCCGTCGTACAACCAAGCTCATAGTTTAGAGTTCAGAGCCTAAGCAACCCTCTCCCCCTTCCCCTAATAAAACAAACTCTTACCTATCCAAAAAAAAAAAAGAAGGAAGGATTGAATATATGTATTTAATCTCATAAAACAGTTATATATCAAAGAGACTGAATATAATGCTTATTTCATTAGAAAACAGAGAATAATGGCAAGAAAAAAGAGGAAGCAAGACATATAAGATCGTCTTCGAAAATTTCATTAAAGTTCATTTTTGGGGGTAAACGTGTTGCATTGAAGGTCAAAGATTACAATCATTGTGACAATTGCTAATAAAAGGTGTAATTGATTGGGTCATGTACATGATTTGGAGTGGGCTTACCTTGAAGCTTGTGAAAAATGAAATCAACTTGTGGCAAGTGCTATGTACACGTCAATGGAATCTCTATTCACTGAATGCCCAAGTGCATGTTATTTCCTTCTATAAGAACCTTTGCTGGTTTATGTGTCAACCTTTCCTTCGTGGCATGCTAAGTCATCTCCAAGTCAATGCCATATAATCATTATCTCTGTGGGCTTGGTCCCGCATGACAGCCACCTCATGGTCTAATGACATCCCTCTGGGCCTCTACATGCTCCCCTCCAAGGTTGAGCCTTGCCAGCCAAGGTTAACACATGCAGTGCCCAAGGAACAAAATTTCTGTTTGTTTCCGTCGAAACGACCAAATTGTTTTTGTTTCCTAAGCGACCGAAAGGGTTGTAGACTAGACCAATGAAATTCTAGTGTTTCCATTGAAACACATGAAAACATAGCAAAATGCACCAAAATAGTTGGCATCAACAAGAATTTAGATTTTTTTCATAAATATTGTGCGATTTTTATTGAGAAAACCACAACATGGTGTATTCTACTAGATTAGTAATTGTTACTATTGAAATGTTTTCGAAACATTTTCAAAATTTTCGTCTTTGTGCTATTCGAAACAACACGTTGCAACGAAATTTTGATCCCTGGTGGTGCCTTAATCTCAAGCTTAGGTATTGAGGGACACCAAGAGCCTTCCTTGCCTCGCTTGCCTCGACGTGCTAAAAGCACCCCCTTTAGCTCGGCTGACGGCATCCTCACTCAGAATGTCATCCTTTTAGCTCGTGGACACATACCCGATATCCCCTGGCATGACCAAGGGATCCTCCACTCAAGAAGGTTTCTCATGCTTTCTAGTCCCTCATCTCCAAGGGTTATCTCCAAGGTCAGTTCTAAGTTTATTTCCAGTTACCACGCTAAAGCACCCTAATGCTCACGACAGCCTAGGTCAGGGGACCCTCCTGAGTTGGTACTGTGGTCATGGGGTATCTGAACTGCCCCATGACCCTCATGTGGGATCTCCAGAGATACGTGGTTGGGCGGCTAGAGTTGAGGGTTCATCAAGGTGACTCATCCCATTCTTCTTTGTGGACTTGCACTTTGACTAGTTTAGAGAGATATTTCTACAGGAAGACAACTACGAACCATGGCAGACGGGATAATTTGGAGGGCAAGCTACTTGTCCCTTCGTCTCTACTCGAGCACATGACATTGTATGTACAAGTGAGCTGGTCCTTAAGGCCAGAGCTTCCTATAAATAGGAGGTCTCCACATTCATGATACAATGACCAGTAATCTTCTTCTCCCACGATTTGAAGTGCTGGTTTTCCATTGTCACTCTCTCTTTCTACATCTATGACTGCCTCTACTTTCAATCCTTCCATCTCTGGTTGTCCTCCACCATTTCAGTGCGTACCATAACTTTCCAGAGGAGTCCACAACTAGACCATCCACCATCCTCCATCCACAACATTCTAATATTTTTCATTTCAAATTATTTGTTCCTACATGTGGCAAAATATTGAATTTATCATTTACTATGATTATGAGTTGTATTGACATTGTGGCCATCATGTAACTGATACAATGTGCATAATGGATTAAGAAAATAGAAAAGATAGAAAAATGTTATTTAAAAACTCCTAACTAATTCTGTAACTCCTAAGGAAAAATTATTAAGAAATCAATCATGTTCCAGGAGCCATAGTTCATGGTCTGGTTGTTATTATCAATTAGAATTAAGGGATGCTGTTAAAGCAATATATATATATATATGTATGCATATCTTTGTAAATAGATAGATATTCAATCAATGTTTCCATATATATCTACAAATAGATACATATTCAATCAATGGTTATATAGATATCTTTATTATCACTTTATAATAAATGCATGAATGAAAAAAAATATTGCAAAGAACGTAAGAATTATTATAATACAAGTAAACCTTATCTAGGAAATGGAGAAAACAAAACAATACAGTACAGTTTAGGTAAAAGTTAAGAATACTGTAAAAATTTAGATGTTACACAAAAAGAGCATATGGATTATTACTGTGGAAGATGGAGCAAAATATAAGGTGTAATGGTTTTACTGGTTATCATAGGCAGAATAAAAAAAAAAAAATAGGTGGAAGAGTTTATGGTGTGTCTATATATAACAAGTATATCTTGTAAGCAAAGAAGAAATATGTGTATATTCATATACGTATGTTTGTAAACCTACACAGATTGATTATGATTGTAAAAATGGCAGAATACATAGGAAAGTTGTACTATAAAACTATTCTAAGATTTAGGGACAAAACGGGCGACCACAAGGGTGACCGCCTGAACAAGTGCACGCACACAGCCCGGCACGGAATACAGTTGGTGAAAGCACCTGTGCATTTGGAAGTAAATTATTTAGTGTGCATATGTAAAATATTGTGTATTATGTAATAGATATGCATGCTTCTCCCTCGTGTCACTTTTAGCTGGCCCTTTTTAATGATTTTTGTTATTTTTCTTCTTCAGTTCAGATTAATGACACAAGTTGATGGCCACCATGTAAAAGCTCAAGAGTTGACGTCATTCCAATTGGATTTACCAGTCGCAGGATTCAAGGGGTCCACAGGGTGAACACAGAGCCAAGGAGTGAGGATTTGGTTGATACTAACAATATGATGGTCTGGTCCGCCGGGGGGGGGGGGGGGGGGGAATGGTTATGAGGAGTGAGGATTTGTGGAGTTTGTCTTGCGAAAAGAAAAAAGATATTTGTGGGGTTTGCTGTTTGAACAGCTGAAAAAACAGGTTGATAGTCAGGATTTCATCCTCATGTTAATGTCAGGAGTGGTCAGTAGACAGAAAAACAGAAGTATATAATAGTTTCATGTAAAGATCAGGTGTGTTATTTCTTACTCTTACAAAAATGAAATGAGAAAGTGTTGAAAACATTAAAAGATACTTGTAGACCTCTTTCAGCCCTCCTGGTGCCGGCACTAGCTGATGATCTTACCCATATTAACAGGAAAGCAATTCTCGTCTGCCCTACACTAAAGGGCTTCAATGCACAATACGTCTCGGCATCAAACATAATCGAAGGTGGAAGCCCTTGAGGGAGAGGGGATGTGAAATGCCTTGTTTTTCGTGTTCTATTCACTGTCAAATGTGTCTGCACCTCCTTAACATTCAAACGGATAGGAGATCGTAATTGCATTTATGGGGCCTTTGTATGCATTGTGGGACTTGGAGATTTTAGGTAAAGGTTGGATAATAGTTTATGCTAAAGAATAAGTTACAAATGCTCTCAAATTGGGTTTCTCCAAATTACTTCGGACATTCTTTATCGAATCAGCTGCCATAGTGTGCATGAATTTTGATTATTACCAATTCCCATATTATTTTGAATGCCTCGTTATCTTGCTTCATGTTTGTGCTCGACGATTGTAGGTCATTTATGAGCAATATCAGAGAAGTCTGATGCCAGAATCATCTGGTTTATGAACTTCTTGCTTAGACTCCTTGTTTCTTGCTTCTCTTTCTTAGAATTGGCTTTTTTGTTGCATCATGTGACACTGGAGGTGGCCTATGAATTGATTGCTTGGATTCTTTGTTTCGTGCTCCTCTTCTTTGGAATTGGCATTTTTTTTAGCATCATGTGACACTGGAGTGCTCTTTAGTAGGATAAGGTTTTTCAGTTGCTAATAATTTGTTGACAGTTAATGAACTCGGGGTCATCCCTGATGAACAGAGGCTCTCTCTCTCTATTTTTTTTTCATAGAGAAGGAACAAAGGCGGATATGGGGAATCCTAATCTTGTGTTGTATTGATATTACACATGAACCAACAACCGATATTGGTCAGAATTCGGAAGCCCATTCTCTTGCATTAGGGGTTATAATGGAAATTTCAAAAAAATTTTCCTAGTATTTCAAGGCCGTTGAAGAAAGTTTGTCATGTGTTTTCCTTTTTAAATTTATTTATTTATTTTTTTATCACAATTATCTTATGCATTGGCTTTTCTTCACTTGATTTTCAGCCAAATTCACTCGATTGATACTGCTACACAAATCAATTTGACATGGGTTCAAGGCTATTTTATCAAATGATAAGACTGTAGTGAGCTTTTGCTGAGTTTACATTTTCATCGTTACCTACTCATAGTGTGCTTCATTAATTCGCTTGGTTTCTCGGAGACATTAATTTCTTCTTCATTCAATCGATGCATGATAATAAAGTAATACAAGTTCAACAAGATTCTAATTGAGTATTATAAACCTGCTCATTTGGGTGGAGGTTGGACCCTACCGGCCGCATCCCTTTTTCCTTCGCATTTATATCAAACAATAAATAAATAAAAAACAAGCCTCTAACTCTTAGGCTATGTCACGTGCATTGCTTAATTAATTGTTATTTTGCATAATTTAGTTTTGAAGTTCGTTTACGTTTCGTTTGGACTCGAATATTTTGGTAAAAACAGCAAAAAAAAAAAAAAAAAAACAATAATAAAAAATACTTTTTGTTCACTTTTTTTTTTTACATTTTTTTTCTCCTTTGATTTTTTTCACCGAAAATCCGGATTGCATTAGTTTTCCATTTCGATGGAAGATGCTCTCTCTATCTGCTGCCCACGCCCCATTTTTTTACGTCGTTCATCACGGCGTGTGCTCCGCTAGAAAAGTAATATAAAAAATGCGTAAGAAGCAGCAACCAGCAAGCTGTTCCCCCGCTTGAGTGCAACGGATCATGTGACACTGTAAATCTCTACATGTGTGTGTATATATATATAACAAAGTATCTTTGGAGTTTACATCACGCCGGCCGGTGTGAACGCAATGCTCTATTTTTTGTTTTGTTTTATTTTGTTTTTGTTTTTTTTTTTTTTTGTGGTAATGCAATGCTTTGTTCAAAAAGCAAAAAACTTACCCCTTCATAGCATTGCATTGCTGGAGAAGGATGTTGACGTGGATGGTGGTTTCCAAACTTCCGAGCCTTGTATCGATCGCACTCTCTGCAATTAAAAGGAGAGAGTGGCAGATCTAAGAATTTTGTCTGAGGCGGGGTCAAGTTAAAAAATTCTTGAATTTCAAGGAGTTAAAGATAAAATTTTATAAATTTGGGGACTGTTACATTATTTCTTATCTAAATACTTCAAAAACTATAAAACATAAATGAAATTTCAAAAGCTTAGAAAGCCAGTCCTTGGTTTATACATAATTCTGCCCTTGACCATGAATGAACCTGATGTCTTCAGTACTAAGAGTTAGAACTAAAAATTTTGTTTTGCTCATTAAAAAAGGGTGAGAGGGGGTGACTGATGATAACGATCTTTCTGAGCGTAACCATAAAAGCTTTCACCCGTCAAAAAATGTTCAGCTTGAACTATAGCTATTGTCCGAAAGGACGAGTTCGTCATTATAGCGCCACTAAAAGCCAAGTGAATAAGAAGGTGGCTCAACAGGGTTAGTAAACAAAGAACATCAATATGCATTGAACTCTTAACCTTTTGTAACCAAACCACTTAAGAGTAACCCACTTACTATCAGACTATCACCTCGTGAACTAGAAATTTTGTTGTGAAAGAGCGGAAATGATTTCATAGTCATACGGTAATCAAAATTTCTTTACACATGAGGGAGGTAATAGCAGACGAGACAGAAATGAATATAAGGCCATTTGACAATTCAAACTTTTCTCATCATCATGTCATCAGAAAGCAGCATGACTTGCCTTCATTCTTTCATGGAACATTGAATGAAACCACCATCTTTCTTTTTGTAACTAGATAGAATAGAGCTTGACTACTTGTACTAAACTTGGCCAAATTCAGAGTCTAACACACAGTGCCCCACCTATCTTAATCTCTCTCTCTCTCTCAGACATATTATATGTGTCCTGATTTGCATCTGATGGCATATATGAACGTACCATATTAAATGTGTGACACTAGTGGTTATCCAAATAAATCCAGAGGGGCAAGGCGCAAGTGGGGAACACATGTACGATGTATATATACATTCTATTGAGGATGATGACTTTTACTTGTATCTTATCCAGGAATATATGTCCCCTAAGTGAATGGTTACCACTAACCACTTTCCAGAGTTTGAAAATGGTACCAGCGTGAGCGAAGGGCTTTGGATGCATTAACTACCAATGCAATGAAGCATTGTCGTATTCTTAAAAGTCGGACTGCTATTAATTTTGAACACTATAGTGTATAACCCATCACTAAATACTTTAGTCTCAACGTTAATAGTTTGCTTTTGATCCGATCGAAAGAGGAGATTAGTTAAAATACACACAAGATGAGTATTATTTTCATTAGCTCAGTTGGCTAAAACCCTAATTATTTCTTAAAGAGATCAAGAGTTCAACTCTTGTCAAGTGCAAAAGTTAGTTGCAAGAAATTTATGCTTTGTTAATACGCTATTCTCGGCATTGATGACTTACCTTTAGCCGGACATGAGAGAGAAGTAGTTGACGTGTGCACAAGCTAGGTACTACTTCTGTTAGTTTAGTTGGCCATAACTCTTGGTTTTTCTTTGAGAGGTCAAAAATTTGACTCTTAATAAGGACAAGAGTTGGGCTCAAGAGATATATCTCTTATGAATATTCTAATCCAAGTATTAATGTTCTGTCTTTGATCAGATCAGAAAAAAATTAACGAGGTGGGCATAAGTTACTCAGAACAGTTCTGACCGTTTAAAAAAAAAAACGTACATACTGAAAATTTTTTTTCCCTCAAAATAAAAAAAAAATGCCCTCCTAGTGATGGCTTATTACTTTCGGAAACATTTGTCTCAATCATTGGAAGAATTTGTGTTAATAAGGTCATTATAGTCACATCAACATTTAGCTGAAGGAAACTTCCCACCAACTTCCAAATTTTATATTAAATTTCCAAAAACTTCGTAGTATCTTATCAGATGCCAGGTGGCACGATAGGTGACGCAATGGCGTGACATCGATCCTGACATCACCCACCCTCGTGAGAGGCCTGGTCTCACGAGCTCATATACGCGTATATATCACGCATACATGAACCTGACCACATGATGTCCAATTTTCATTTCCGTACTAATAATAACATGCTGATCCGTGATGGACACGACTTGAAGCGCGTGGGGATTGTAATTCTTCAAGCTTAGAATTTTTCCAAGCAATCTCTCTTTAAATTTCCTAGCATTTGCCCAATTCTTGTGCCCCTTTTTCTTGCATGAAAAGCCATTCCCTTTCCTTTACTTTGGTTAGTAGAGCTCAGGAGAGCCACACAATAATGGACTCCTCTTGGCCTGAAAACTTATCTGCTGATCGGAAAAAAGCCATTCAAGAGTTGATTCGAGGCCGTGAATCTGCAAAGCAGCTTAGAGTTATCCTTGGCAAGCCCTTTGTTGATGATGGATCAATGGCAGCTCAAGATCTTGTCATGAAAATCTTAGGATCATTTACGGAGACCATTTCAATATTGAATCTTACAACAACCGATGAGGTTTCTCAAATTCCGGCGAATACCCAGTTTGGTTCGCCTTATTGGGATGGTCGGAAGTCCGAAGATTCCGAGGAGAGTAGCAAGACTTCGGTGTTAAAAGGCCGGAGAGGGAGTTACAAGCGAAGGTAATTATATATAGTACTACTTTTCTTTTTGGGTCATTTTAGTCTTTTTAGGAGGTGATAGGGACGGCTTTTCTTAGCATCCACGCATGGTTTCAAGCCCAATCATGAGCAAGGAGAAAACCTATGTTCTTGAAAGACAACTGTACCCCTATCTGGTCCTGGAATTACAATCATGACCTGGATCATTGCTTTTGAAATGATGGTTCACACAAATTGTACATGATGAGTGCTATTGATTCATAATTTGCCTGGAGTTACTAACAAATGATTGCAATATTTATCTCAAATGCAGAAAGACTTCCCAAGCACGGATAGCAGTCACCCCTAATCTAATCGACGATGGCCATGCCTGGAGAAAGTACGGGCAGAAAGTTATCCTCAATGCCAAACACCCAAGGTTAGATTTTTCAATTATCTACCTAGCTATGAAATCTGCGTTCGTTTAGTATTGCAAAAACTGTATTTTTTGTTTGGATTCCGAAGGATCGTGGAGGGAAACAATGCAAAGAATCTGTGTTAAATTGTTCTGCTTTTTCATTTTTCATGCATGGTGACTCTATATATATACATATATATAGATATATTATATGGGAATTGGCTAAGCTAATTTCAATTTTTTGATGTGCAGGAACTACTTTAGGTGCACTCATAAATTTGATCAGGGTTGCCAAGCGACCAAACAGGTGCAAAAAACCGAAGCTGATCCGCCGATGTACCGGACCACATACCATGGCTACCACACATGCAGAAATTTACTTAAAGCTCCTCCTCATCAGATAATCTTGGATTCAATTCCTAAGGAGCTTTCTTCTCCAGTTCTACTTAACTTTGGTACAAACAGCACAACCACCAAATCAGATGATCATGCATTCTTTCCAAGCTTTCCCTTGATAAAACAGGAGGAGGAGTACAAGGAGGAGAAGCCAAGTAATTTGAACCACCACCACCAACACCAACACCACAACCAATCATCATCATCGTCCGATTATCTTCTGTCGGCGGATCTAAAGACGTTCGAGTCGTCGGAACTCATGATGACGACGGTGCTGTCATCAGGAACGTCTGATCATGGGGACGTGATCTCTTCCGGGATGTACTCTTGTACGGCTAGCCCACATAGTCCTAGCTGCTGCTTGGAGAATATGGATGTGATGGTGGAAGCTGTTGATTTCGATGATGTCTTGCAATTGGATTTTGATTATTAGTGCTTTTGCTGTATTATTCATTAGAAGTGGCTTTTTCTAACTTTTGATGTAAAAATAAAAAATAAAGCATGTATTTTAGTTTTCTTAAGGATTAAGAGAGGAGGGCAACTTTCTTTGTGTGAAGACTGAAACTTTTTCCCTCTTCTTTTCTTCTTTTTCCTAATTTTCTCCCTCCCCATGTAAGACAGGTATTTAGATTTAGTTATAATTAAATATCCATCCATAGATATATATAAGCAAACATCATGGTACATGATAGAGTTCACAAAAATTGAAAATGGATTTGCTTTGATATATATATATATACACACACATATAAATATAGCATAGTTAGGTGACTCTTTATGTACAAAAGAGTAATGCTATACAACCAGAATATATAACCAAAAAATATAATCAGAATGATGTGGTTGAGTTGTGGACCTATCACTTTAAAACAAAAAATTTACCAAGATGTATTTTTATTACAAAACTGTCACTGTCACATTATTTTGGTTCAAAATTCTGTATAAAAATTCTAAAAGAATAATATTTTCCTGTACAAAAAGTGGGGCAACTGTACTAAAAAAACAGATTCAATAATTCAGACCAGTGAATTATCTGTTTCCTCTTCTATGGATTCAATGCCTAGATACTAATGAATATGCCCTACCACTAGAACCACCCTGGTCGGATCTTGTTTTTTTTGTGCTCTTAAGCATCTGAGAAAATTGTTGTTTCATAATCTACCAAACAAAAACCGGTGCATGTGTCCTTCAAAACTCAGTGGTGTAAGTAAAAGAGCTTATCCAAAAGCTGATCAGAAGTACATATTTGGTGGAATCCAGGCCAAAAGTTATGATCCCGTTTTAAAGTATATATCAAATTAACTGCTCATATTTGGCGTAGCGGTATGATTGCCCTAATTTACAACCTGGATTTGAAAATAAGAAACAGCCTCTCCCGGGGTCTAAACATAGTTGTTGAAAAATTCATTTGGGAGAGTAAAACGTGTTTTTTGTTTGGAGTACGTATAAAAATTTGTGTTTCAAAAATATTTAGAAAATATTTAGGAAATTCTTAAAATAATTGACGAAAACTCTTAAAAAATTTTAAAAAAATGCTTCAGAAATTAAAATATGAATTTTATATGTTTTTTCTCCTTTAGTTTTGACTAAATATTTATAAAATTATTTATATAAATTTTCACTAGGTATTCTAAAAAACTCCACTAAAGTTTTGAAAAATCTCTTTTGAATCTCACAAAAACTTCTTAATAAGATTTTTTTTATAAATTTTTAATTATATTTTTTACTTTTATTTCTGATTTTGATAACTATCATTTAAACTTCATACATTTGAGGAGTCTCATGCGCCACTGACTGCCCCTTAAATTTACTAGTTGGATTGATATTTAGGTTAGATCTTAGGTTTCCCTTTTGTTGACAAATTAAGTAATCCTTTGATGAATCGACTAGAATTGATTGTGAAGCGGATCGTGAAGTGACGTTAGTAGTTGTGGTTTGCCGAGCCAAAAAGGGTTCTACCTATTGCTGTCAGGTTAGTATGCCTAATCAGCCTAAGGTTTTCCAAGGTGGTAACTAATTGTTTTATGGCTCAGTTAAGGTTTCGCATTATATTTCAAGTAAAGCAATCACTTCCTTCAATATGAACACATTTAGGGTTGTTTATCCATCAACCATCAACCATCAACTAACCCATTTGATGAGATAAACACTTGAGACTAGAACAACATAAATTAACCAATTATTACTTTTATTTTTTCTCTTTTAATCACAATTTTAAACCCAACTCAAAAACAACCCCAAGTGCTCATAAATCATAATAAAATACAAAACCAATTGTTTATGGCTCAGTTAAGGTCATATCAAACCTTTCATGCTCACAATAATATTCAAATTTCAACCTATATTATTAAACTTAGAATACTTTTAACAATTTTTTCTTTATTGCTTTGGGCTAACAACTACTGATGGTCCCAATATTAAATTTCTTATTTAAGATATCTTTAACCATTTTGGCTTAACAAAAGTTAGAAAGACAAGATTCCTATTTAACATCAATTAGACTTTTCTGTGTAACCCACAAATAAGACAACATGCACAATCGTACAGCCTACAAAAGAATTCAAACTAGTTGCACCCATTTGTGGGAAAGCGAAATACTAAAACAGAATTAAACAATTGGTACCTTCCATGAAAAGAGTTTTCCACAATCGTGTTTGGATCATCCCTAATAAGCCAGTTTATTTAACTAATATATTTTCATCATTCAACAAAAAAATTGCAATTTTTTCTTTTCTTTTCTACGGATAAGCATAAACTAACAACCCAAAAAATTTAAATTTTAATTGAAAAAGCCACTAAACAAGCAAAAGTCAAGATAATTCGACCTCATAAAAGAAGAGACATCTAAAAGGGTTAACCCAACTACTTGGAAACTGTCAAGCAATTTCATGGATGTTATGCAAGAGAGAGAAAGGGGACAATGGAAAAAAAGAAGAAGATGTGTAGATAACTGATACATCCCTATCAATCAATTAAAAAGGTTTCCTTGGAAATTAAGATATTTTCTTATGTATTTATAATGTGAGTTTGTGATGATTCCAAATCTTGTGTGAATGAAAGTGGGGTCTCCTTTTCATGCAAACAAAGAAAGTGATGGTGAAGAAAGTCGTGAGCACGAGGGCATTACCATTAGCTCTGTCTATATCTTCTGTTCGCACTTCACAATTATGAGCAGAGCTTTCAGGCGCAGACTAACCGAATTAAGCCCATAAGCAGGCCCCTTGGTCTCTTGGTTCCTTCAACCACCAAATTAATCACTTTAATTATTTTGCTTTACAAAGCTTATAAATACTCAATGTTGGTTTGACAGGGCTTAAATTTACTTTTTTTTTAATTTTTATAAGTTAGGATAAGTAAAATATAAAAAAAATTAAAAAAAAAATCTAACTTTTTTATTTGTAAGCCTAAAAAAATCAAGCCAAAAAAAATTTAAAAATACTGTACTAAACGGCCCCTTAGTACTTCTATTGCATTGGCTGGGGCTGTATTGAATGATCGAGTTATCAACGTTTGAAAAGTTCGGTCCCTAATAAAAGTTTTGAGAAAAGTTTGATAAATACTGTTTGTACGTTCCCACGGGAGTAAGGTATAAGTAATATTATGCAATAATAGACAGTTGGACTACATGGGATTAACTTTTTGAAAGAGATATTTTGTACCATGTTTGGTTTGAATTTAAATACTGTTATAGATTGAGAGTCCTGATCCTCCATTCTGTATCTCATGCCTTTTCTTGGTCCCAAATAGAAGATATGCGGGCCTGACGGGGCTAGCAATCCAATCACACCCCCTATCTCTCCAAACAGAAAAAAGGCAGCCTAAAGAATTAACCATAAAAGAGAATTTATCACAATAGAAATCATAACATTTCCACACAATTTCCAGAGAGTCATGACTTTTCTACAACTCATGAATCCCCTCACATGGTGCATCCCAACTTTATTCACAAAGTGAAGGGGAGAAGAGAAAAGGAGGAAAAAAGGCACATACTGTAGAATTTAATGGACTAGTTAAAAGCAATTATCAAGTACGAATTGTATACAGTTTGGTGAACCGTTCAAAGAAAGGAAGAAAAAAAGGCACAAAAATGAGTTGTGTTTTAGAAAATCCGAACAAGGAAGAATAAGTGCGCACCATTGTAAATCAAAGCATCGTATCGTCATGAGTCATGATTAAGTGCATTTTTTTTTTTTTTTTTGCTACAAAGTGTTTAATTTTTTGGCTAATTACACTCTCGAGTTCGTGTAAAGTCACGGTTCACACGAATGATGTAAATTTCATGCATTGCATTATTGATGGCCGGCCACAAGAGAGCGTGAGGAGTGATCGCACCTGGGGCTCTTTTTTTTTTTTTTTTTTAACTTTAAAAGGAAAATGCTATTCTTTCAAAAAATTTATACAAAAACTCTACCCAAATAATGTAGTAGTGACATTATTATAATTAAGAGTCATTATAATGAATATTTTGTTTTAAAATGAATAACTACTAATATTATTATAATTAACAGCTATCATAATAGATATTTTATTTTAAAATGAATAACTACTGACATTATTATAATTAAGAACCATTATAATGGATATTTTGTTTTAAAGTGAATGACTCTTATTCAACCATATCATTCTAGTAATAAATTTAGTATCAATATTTTTATTTGTATAATATTACTCTTTTTGAAAACTTATGTGTTTCTTTTTTGAGGCAGTTCACTTCTCTCTCTTATCTGCTAAGTACAGCATGTCAAGCCCCTAAAATTCTGGTGACAATGGCTGCTCACAATTGATGTGTATATATATCATGCATACTTACCAAAAACACAGTTCATGCATGCATGCATGCATGCCATTGTGCACCTTCCCAAGAAAGGAAGAAAGATATGTAAGAGGCAAAATAATGGAAGAAAGAGAGGAATCAGAGGCTTTTATGTTGTCTGCTTTCTTTTGTCCCCTGCCCCTTCTCACACGCTGTTTATTTTTGTTTTTTTCCACTGCATGTGTTAATCTTTCGAAATCATTTTAATTAGAAGAGACATATGTAAGTGTTATCCTTTAGTGAGGGAGACTCATCACCAAATCCATGCGGATATTCTCTTTCTTGCAACACTTTCGGATTAAGACTTTAGTAATAGAAAAGAAAAAATAAAAAAAAATTAGGAAAAAAAAATAAAAATATTTTTTTTACACATTTTTTTTTCTTAATAGATCTGGATTCCAAACACAATATCAATAATTTTTTTTAAAAGAAAGTTACAAAAAATCCATGAGGATATTCTCTTTCTTGCAACACTGGGTTTGGATTAAAAATTTAGTAATAAAAAAGAAAAAGATAAAAAAAATGAGAGAGAAAAAAATAAAAATACTCTTTTTATTTGTTTTTTTTTTTACATCTTTTTTTTTTGTTTTTTCCCAATAAATTCGGATTCCAAACAGTAATTGTTTTAAAAAGAAAGTTAGAAAAAAATCTATTGTCAGTTTGTTCTTTAAAAATGGGCAAAACTATTAGGTCAATGGAAGAAAGTGAATTTTTTTAAATATTTTTTGTTTCCCCTAGTTGTCCTGGAAATTTAAGCCCAATACTTTAAAGATTTGTTTAATACTTTAATAGGTGATTACGTAGAGCCAAACAGCACTTGATGACACCTTCTTCAAGTGCATATCTAGGGTAGAATTACATGCATAGGCCTCTCCCAGATGTTTTTCCCTCAATTTTCAAGTGAACATCGATCCCAGCAACTATTGCCGTACTCATCCATCACCCGTCATTATTTGTTCTTGATAAGGATGGAAAATCACAAAGATCTTGCTTGGCAAGACAACACAATTATCCACTTGCCAATATATATATATATACATACAGAATTTTTCTCCTTATGTTGAAGAAGAGTGCTGATGATAATAGCTCTGGTTGGTAGAAACGGTTGACTGTAAGGGTTCGTTTGGTAACACTGTCAGTTTTTATTTTTTATTGTGTGTTTTTGTTGTGTGTTTTTGCTGTGTATTTTTTGTGATTTGATGATGAGCGTTTATAGGTTATCGTTGTGCCAAGATTACTAGACCAATATTTTGGTAAGAGAAAATACACCAATTTTAGTGTTTTTAGTTTTCTTTTTTCGAATTTTGTAAAAAACTAAAAAAAAAAAATTTAAACAAACGCCGTTTTTATTTTTTCTGAAAAGAAAAACTAAAAACAAAAACATTAAACATTACCAAACGAGCCCTTAGGTTCTCAAAGCTGTCTGAATCTCATAAATCCTCGTGGTACAATGCAGGGGGACTTGGCTAATAATTCATACTTTACTTCTTGGGCCTAGCAAGCTGTTATTGAACTTCTGGTCTCAGCGGTGGATGGGCCAGCAAATGGTTGGCCTACAAACAATTAAACCAAAATATTGTTGTTGGGGCTTTTGGGTTCTTATTTCTTGCTTCCTATATATTTATTATTAAGTTTAAGTTTGTCCAATGAGAAGTACAAAAGTGTGGGTGTATTATGGCCACGTTTGTTTTTTTTTTTGAGATGGGATAAGTGGGATTAGGAATCATAGGATATTAAATCGTGTGATTACAAATTCAAAGGGGATAATTTTGTTATTTGGCCTTCAACCCAAGTACTTGAATTGTTTATCTCACTGTCTATGTGATTATTTAAACTGTTGTATTTTGTGTGATTATTTAAACTGTTGTATACATAATAAAATCTCATGTTTGATTGCTTATTCGAGCACTCTTTTACATAATAAAATGCGGGATCTAACTAAACACAGAATTATTGGTCCAATCCCATAATCTTGTCTTGCGAAACAAATGCGGCGTATGAAGATGTTAATTTCAAGGATTTAAAGTCTTATCCACTATGATCATCTTCCAAATAAAAAGCAAATAGTACTAGCAATATTCTGTGAAGAGAAATAACTTTTCTCACTTCTAAATACAAGATTATGGGACTCACATTAATAAATTTATGTGAAACCTATTTAATTGTGTTTAGGAGCGATAAAAGAGATTTAAAAAAAAAAAAGAGAGAGAGAGATTATGTGTAGCTATTTTCTTTTGTGAATCCCTTTGACGTTGAAGAATTGGGTCGAAATGCAATTTGTACAAGAGTTAGAACCCAGAAAGTGTGCGCTGGTCCATCTTTGCCAAACCATGTGGAGCTTACCCTTAGGCTTGGCCAAGCTTGTTTACACCTTCAGATGGACCTAAAGTTACCACTTGATTGCTACCTTTTTTTTTAAGCTAGATTGGGGCCGGGCTTGCCTGTGTTTCATGTCTTTCAACCATACTTTCCTCCTCAATGTTTGTGTGCCGGTGGTGGTAGTTAGAAAGGGCTTGTTCTTGAAGCTGTGCCATTTGAAGGCATGGTGGCCTATTGTGAGAAGAGGCTCTCAAGGGGACCAATATGGTGTCCAGATAAAGAAACACTCCCACCTCTCAACTGGAGCATTCAAGGGAGTGGAGACGGTTTGTAGCCAAAAAGGCTATATAAGAGTGCTCTCTCCCTCTACTAAGACATTGTTAGGGGAGTTTAGGTCAACAAAACAAAGAGATATAAGTTACTTATTCCGTAAATATAGGCGGTGGTTGTGGTCTATAAGAATAAGTTGTGTAGCCAATTTATTCACTCAAGTATGTTGGCTTTGGCTTTACTTACAAACTCACTTGCAATTATAAAACTTTTCTCTTAATTAAAAGCCAAGTTAAAGACCTAATTAGCTAATGTAACTCGGCATGGCTATCATTTGAGTTGTGTTGAGGTATGCTCTAAAGCAAATAGATGTTAAACATGTATAATTATTTGTATAAAATTTGTACAATCAAATAATACATATTTAAAATTATGTGGACAGATGTTAGCATTCGACTTCTAAGTAATGAGCAGAGCCCGAGCTAATGTTGGAAATTGAATTGTAACTTAAACACGAGAGTTAATATTCATGGGCTCTTGCCCAAAATCAATGGTAAAGGACACTAGGTCGATTAAAAAGTTCCATGCCATGGTTAATCAGTTAAAAAAAAAAAAAAAAATGTTCCATGTTATGGCCACAAACTTTTGCTTGAGACAGACACCCAAAATTTTTCCACGTGTACTTCCCCATCACACGAATGGCAACAAAAGTTCGACGTGTTTTTTTGAAAGTTTCTGCATATATTGCCAAATGCCACGCGATTAAAATCTTGCCCCTAATTAGGAATCGGTAATTCTATAGATATAAAAAAATTTATATAAAATTTATTACTATAATAATGTAATTGAATAAGAATTATTTACCTTAAAATAAAATACTATTGTCATTATAACTTTTAATAATAATAATACTATTGTCATATCATTTTGATAAAAAATTTTATACAAATATTTTAAAAAAATAACATTTTCATTAGGAATTTTGCCCATTCATCTATTTTGATTATTTTTTAAAGTAATTTTTAAAATATATAAAATAAAATAAAGATATAAAGAAATTTTTTGACGTTATTGAATATTGAGGACATATCAGATGATCCGGAGTTATTTAATTGTTAGTCTACGTTCAGCTCCACGGAATATCAGGTGTTCGCCAAAAGAGCACCTGGCTTACATGCAAAGTGGCTAATTTCTCGGCTAGCTGGTCAACAGATCTACAAAACCCAATCGGAACCACCATATATGAAGACTTCCTCGAAGCATTCTGTAAGATTATAACACTGGATTACTTCCTTTTCTTAGTGGCCCCATATTTTCGTCCTAAATAAATCTGAGCCGTTGATTGTGTACTTCCTAAACTCCATGCATACCAAATATATATATATATATATATATCGTGATAAAGCAATCACATTTTGTTTTTGTTTTGGTTTATCTAAGAAACCTTTGATTAAGACTTAATCAATGGCGGTTTAGATCTCCTATTACTTCCAGTAGACGGGTCCTCAATTCCCTCATATAACAATCCGAAACCAATCAAATTAAGTGATACTTTTTGTAGACCCCTCGCCAAAGCTATTGATCGTAATAAGCACGCCTTAACATTTCAATCTTCTTTGTTTTGCTTTGTCTTCGTGATTCTTGTTTTACAAACACCCAACTCTCTTCTTTTTTTTTTTTTTTTTTTTTCACCTCTGTGCATATTCAGCTGGAAACCCAGGGAAATTACGTGAAAAAGTTGATATTTAGCGTTGATTGTCGATATTCATGATTTGGGTTTGAAACAAATTCGCGTGAACACTTGATTTCTATCATTATTAGTTTGTGAGATTTGGATCTCATTTGTATCAATCTGCGTTATTAATTTTGGATTTTCTTCGAAAAAGTGGTTGAATTTGATCTCCTGGTCCGGGTCATTTTCGTTCTAAGGGAAGTGCGAGAAAATATGAGGGAAAAGCTGGGATTTTTTGTGTGTGTTTGGTTTCTTCTATATGGCTCTTGTGTGGGTAGATTTGTGGTGGAGAAGAACAGCTTGAAGGTGACTTCACCGTCCTCTTTGAGAGATGTTTACGAATGTGCAATTGGAAATTTTGGGGTTCCTCAATATGGAGGAACCATGGTTGGCACTGTGGTTTACCCAAAAGCCAATCAAAACGCATGCAAGAGCTTCAGTGATGTTGATGTCTCCTTCAAATCGAAGCCCGGCGGCCTCCCCACCTTTCTTCTTGTCAATCGAGGAGGTAAGGTTTTGAATTACATTTCTTCTGAATTAAGTATTCTCAGTTTTTAGCTCTCAATTTTGATGGTGCACTTAAAAAGAAAAGACAAAAAAAAACTGTCATTGTCTAATTTTGATGACTTCTGAGTTCTGATTTTCGGTAATTGATTATATTGTTTATTTGATTTCATGGTACGTAATGATAGATAATTGGAAAGTTGCTGTCTCTGCAATTTAATAAGCTCCTTTTAAACTATCAGCTTGGACTTCTTAGTGGAATTAATTCAGGCAAGATTATGGATTTCTCAAACGGTTATGGCTTATGATCCAAGCCTCTTAGTGGAATTAATCTGTATCTTAAATCTGTAGTGTCTTTCACCCTTCGGCTTATGTCATTTTGTTTCTTTCCGTATGAATTTGCTTATTATGGTTTGTGCAATTTTGATGGTAGAGAAGACAAAAATGTATGGGCCCTCCCTTAAATTTGATATTGTCTGACATAGCTCTCTCTCTCTCTCTCTCTCTCTCTCTCTCTCTCTCTCTCTCTCTCTCTCTCTCTGTGTAGAACGTCCTTTACATAACCCAGGTACCAATATTGTTATTGGTGTCTAAGAACTGGCACGGAACAGTTTTCATGATATGCATGTCCATTGTTATCATCTTCGCCTGGGTAATTTCTGATGTATACATTATTGTGGTGGCAGATTGTTACTTCACCTTGAAGGCATGGAATGCACAGAATGCTGGAGTAGCAGCTATTCTAGTTGCAGATGACAGGGTTGAACCTTTGATCACTATGGACACCCCAGAAGAAGGAGAGGATGCACAGGCAGATTATCTGCAAAAAATAAACGTCCCTGCAGCACTAATTAGCAAATCTCTTGGGGATAACATCAAGAAAGCTTTATCTAGTGGTGAGATGGTTAGCATAAATCTCGACTGGAGAGAGTCTCTTCCACATCCTGATGATCGGGTTGAGTATGAGTTCTGGACAAATAGCAACGATGAATGTGGGCCTAAATGTGACAGTCAAATTGCATTTGTCAAGAACTTCAAAGGAGCAGCTCAGATTCTTGAACAGAAAGGTTACACTCAGTTTAGCCCACACTATATAACTTGGTATTGCCCAGATGCTTTTATCTTGAGCAAACAGTGCCAATCTCAGTGCATCAACCATGGAAGGTACTGTGCTCCAGATCCTGAGCAGGACTTCACGATAGGGTATGATGGGAAGGATGTTGTCGTTCAGAATTTACGGCAAGCTTGCCTTTTCAAGGTGGCCAATGAGAGTGGAAAACCGTGGATTTGGTGGGACTATGTGACTGACTTTGCAATCCGTTGCCCAATGAAAGAGAAGAAGTACAACAACGAATGTGCGAATCAAGTTATCAAATCACTTGGTAGGTAATTGATTTACATTGTGTGAATCCACAATGGTTGTATTTGCACAATTTGAGGTTACTTGCTACAAAAGAGGTGAAAAGTCTTGAAATATTAGGAAATTCCCACAGTATGCACAAAGTATTCATTCCTTGACAGTTGCATATTATTTAATAATTTGCAATTGCTTAATAAGTTTGGAAGATACCTGCTCATTCTTCATTACCAAATCATAATTCCTTACTTCCTGTATTACTCGTGTAACCGAATTTGGCAATGGATGTTCAAGTAGTTCTTGCTTGCAGTGGTTGTAATTTTTGTAAAAAATTGAGTCATTTGTCATTAAATGTGCGTCCAAATGTCAGCAAAAAAAAAAAAAATAGAGTCCAAATGTCTGCAAATTGTCTCTGGTTGGGACTTCTCTCTCTCTCTCTCTCTCTCTCTCTCCTCTGTGTAACTTATAGCTTTAGTGGAGATATTGATTCTGAGGTAAGCACCTTTAGATATTTAATTTTGTTGATTTTTCAATCAGAAGGAGAATAACGTAAATAAGCTGTTTGCATTCTCAGTTAGTTTTGCTACCTGCTGATTCGTTGGGGTGTGATTTGAGAAGTACAAGTTCATCTTCTAGGATCTAAATATTGTAGATTCTAACAAATTTTTTTTCCATTTCTTGCTGTAAATTTTAAAGGGATGGATGTCAATCAGATAGACAAATGTATTGGAGATCCTGACGCAAATGTAGACAACCCAGTCCTCAAGGCTGAGCAGGAAGCACAGGTATTAAGACTAAGAGATTGATTCTTCATATAATTTTTGTAGCCGTGAATTCCAGCAATGCTCTCTTTGTGCATCATCTTAATAGCAACTTTGCATTTTCTTGGAAATCTGGTTTCAGATTGGCAAAGGCTCACGTGGGGATGTGACTATATTGCCAACTCTTGTCGTAAACAACCGACAGTATAGAGGTTCTAAGAAACTATACTTTAAAATTTCAGTTACTATCAAATTTCATGAATCTGCTTCTGGAGTATATTTCTGCCTTGTTTCAGGTAAGCTGGACAAGAGTGCGGTTCTGAAAGCCATCTGTTCAGGTTTCCAAGAGACCACGGAGCCTGCCATTTGTTTAACTGCAGGTCATCACTTATATGCCTTGTCTTTTAATATTGATGTCCAACTCCTTTATAATGGTTTTCCCCTTCAATTGCTGGTAATTGTGTGTCTGTCTCCCCCCATAAGGGTCCCGTTTTGGTTTTCACAATAGAGTGAAAGCATTAATTTCCCAAGAGTTACTCTTGTGATAAGACTGCAGAAGTTAGTGTCATTCCAACAAGAAGTCTAACATTACAACCAGAATTCTAGTGTTATAACCTTTTTAGAGTGCACGAGGTCGTGTAAATAGGAATTACGTTTGAACTCTCCACCAGTATGGTTTTTTTTTATGCATATACAATGGAGGAACTTGTTTTACTTAAACTGCTGCTCTTTTCCGCATTAATTGAGCAAATCTAAACCATCCAAATGCTGGAGTGACATACTAAAATTTCATGTTATGATTGCAGAACTTGTATTTTAGTATTGGATCTGGTTCTTTGTGTATTTATGTAAATGAAAGACGTACATGATCTATGCAAGTTTGGCTGGCACTTAATCTTTTCTCATGTATTTTCTTTGCAGATATAGAAACAAACGAGTGTCTCAAAAACAATGGTGGATGCTGGCAGGATAAGGCTGCCAACATCACTGCATGCCGGGTATGTAACCATTTGTCAGTTAAATGCATCTGGGGGAAGTTTTTCTTGTCTTTTTTGAGTCTAATATTGGTGGGCTCTTCTTGTTTTTTCACTGATTTTTACTATCTTCTTGTAGGATACTTTTCGAGGGAGGGTGTGTGAATGCCCTATTGTTCAGGGTGTAAATTTTGTTGGCGATGGTTATACTCATTGTGAAGGTAGGTGTTTATTCAAATTACAAGTCTAATTTCTCTATAATGCTCATGAGACTAGAGAATGTTTTCGGAGGAAAATGTCTAGCAATATAACTAATTGTCAAGTTGCTGATTTTGTGGTTGTGCTGTTATCAATACATATCATTATATTTGTTTGATTTATTTTTGGTACTGATATTGTAACAACAATGTAACTCTTAATGTTATTGCGACCTTTTTCTTATTCTTCTGTTCTTATTATTTTGAGTGGATTGAAATCTCGACCTGCTACACTTATTTGGTTGAAGTTAAGCACTTATATAGTACATAGTACGAGGGCTGCAGGGGTGTGTGGTCAATATCATACGATACAAGGACATGGTTGTATTATTTGAATGTTTAGTTTTTTATTTTTATTATTTATATCTTGAGTAATTTGAAGCATCAAATAGATAACGTATTGTCCCCAACATGATTCGTGGTCTCACTTTGAAATATTGTTACTGAGAGTACCCTTGATGATCTCTTCCAGTACACGTGTGTTAACTCGTATGCTATAGTCACTCCTATTGTATGTTATGCACAACACCAATCTGTTGAGTATTTTATATATAACACCAAGTGCTGTTGGCTTAGAAAGATGATGTCAACTCTGAGTAAGGGCACATCTTACCCTTTGAACGAGCTGTTGAAATTATACGCAATGCGTTGGGAACTTTATATTTACATTATATTTTGGCATATTTGGTTTAACAGCTTCAGGTGCTTTACGGTGCGGACTAAATAATGGAGGCTGCTGGAAGCAGACCCAGGATGGCAGGACCTATTCAGCTTGCATTGTAAGTTGTTCAACCTCAATAGATACTTGACCCAGTGCCCTTCTCCCTACCCGAACCATGCATTTCTCGTCGCCCTTTCTTGGTTCTTTTTGAGTGCCACTGACCGTAGAGCGGTTGTTGTCGCTTTTTAGGATGACCATTCAAAAGGTTGCAAGTGTCCACCAGGATTCAAGGGTGATGGAGTGAACGCTTGTGAAGGTACTGTATCAATGGTTCTTGGTTTTACTGATAAATGACATGAAACATGAAAAAGATGACTGGGTTTTACAACAATTGCTGGGCTTGTCAAGCCATCAGCATTGAACAAATGTTTTCTTAGGCCTATTATTTTACTATGGCTATCTCTGATTAGGTGCTGACGTTCTTCAGACATCCAGTCTTTATTTCTCAAAAAATTTACGCAGAATGTAATTTCTGGGATGGTGGCCTGGTAGTCGCTAGATATACGAAATGAGCACACTTGGCAAATCAAGCTTAGGGTTTTTATTTTTTCTGATCTTTGTATTCGTTTTCTTCTGATATATGTATATAATCTGGATATATAGCTGGGATCATTGTTTAGTCTCCTGCAGCCTGTTGACAGTCGCCTTTTTGTAGATGATAAATGTTAGTAGGGTTGTACGATGATGCCCTGCACATTTCAATACCTTTCTCTTCTCTGACTGTGTCCCTTCCCTGTCTTTCAGATATTGACGAATGCAAAGAGAAGTCGGCCTGCCAATGCCCAGAGTGCAAATGCAAGAATACCTGGGGTAGTTATGAGTGCAGCTGCAGTGGCAATTCATTGTACATGCGAGAGCATGACACATGCATAAGTGAGTATGAGCATCTCTCCCACAGTTTGCTGAAAGAACTAGTAATCAGTCTAATTTTATTGTATTGGAATATCATTATACAGCTGACCATATAAAATTTAGGTGCTACCTGAATTCCATATGATGTATTGCACGTGAAGCTCCCTTCTACTAAACTTGTTATCCTTGCTTGTTTTATGCTGCTAAGTTTTTCTATTGGGAAGATGCAGGTAAAGATGTTAATACAGAGGTCAGCTGGAGCTTTATCTGGGTTATTATTCTCGGTTTGGCTGCTGCCGGAGTTGGTGGATATGCAGTTTACAAGTACAGAATCCGGGTATATCTTGATTACTTTGTTGTATCCAAAACTTTGATGTTCCTTCATGTCAGGCTTGTAGTTGGATTTTTTTATCAATCTAATGAGGTGTGTCTAAATTTGGTTCGTCTTAGAAACTGCCAAAATTTTCAGTCTGATTGTAAGTAACTGCAGCCACAGATGTTCTGTGCCTGATTACTTTGGGCTGATGATGAACAGATGGGGAAAAACACGAGAACTAGCAGAATGTTTCAGTTCTCCTAATAAACTTGATGGATTTATGAATAGGTCTTCCAGGGAGGGATGAGAAGGAGGCCTTGGGATAAGAAAAATAAACTATGGGGAACCTTCAATTATATGAATGAACTTAGTAATTGACAGGAATATGGGGGAGGGGAGGGGAGGGAAGGGAAAAGTTTTCCCCTTTTCCCTTGTTTGATTCTACCTAAGAGAGAAAGGGAAGGAAAATTTTTTAAATCACTCTCTTTCTCTCTATTCTTTCCTTCCACTTTCCTTTCATTTTCTTTACAAAATCAAACAGGGAAGAGAAAATACTTTTCCCTCCCCTCCCTTTTCCTTCCCTTCTCTTCCCTTCCCTTCCCTCGCCCTTGCCCAAGTTCCAAACAGGCTCTTAGTAATTGATGGAACCTGAGTGGGTTTTAAACTCAAGTGGTGTACGAGGTGGGGGAGAGGAGAGTGAAAAAAACAAAATACAGATACCTAGGATTTTTTGTTATCTGAATGAAACACAGTGATAACGGTTGCTGAATGTTTGCTTAAATTTGATCCTTGTCCAATTAGTAATTGGATCAATGAGCTTATTAGATCAAAGAGCATTGGATCATTTTCACTTGTACTCATTGTTAATGGAAGTCAAATTCCTTGCAGAGATACATGGACTCTGAGATTCGGGCTATCATGGCGCAATACATGCCATTGGACAATCAAGGGGAGGCTCCTAATCACATTCTTCATGGGGGCGTATGAAGATGAGGTGCTGTATTGAAAACTGGACATGGAAGATCCACAACCAGCATTAATTTGATTATTATGCAATGTTTTCATACCCAATGCCAGTGGCTTTGTTGCATTTGCATTTCTGTCTATTCTCCTGGGAGTTCTGTTCTCTTGCTCATATTTATTTATACATACTCCAAACTAGTGCACATAAGCTCCCGACATGGGAAATTTTCCTTGGATGGAACCAGAATAATGTTTTTAGCAGTTTCTTCTTTATTGGTTATAAAGTTACATACATTGTTGAAGTACTACGAATGAAACAACAAATCAGAGAGCAAGTTACATATTCCACCCTACGAAAACAGGATTCAATTAGAGAATAAAGGTCGATAGTAAGAGACTTTATGTAGCTAAAAACATTAAATCTGAGTGAATACCTCAACCCACACAGCTAGACGTCTCCTTCAAAACATCACGTACCTTTTATAATCATGTAAAAACAGACCACTGTTGTTAAATTTGCTCATGGAAGGTGCTTGTGAGAGAATTATTTCATAACATTCAATCGTCGTATCCTTCTGACTAAAAGACAATACAAAGTGAAAAATACAATCTCAATATCCATCCTCCCAACAAAGACAGGCAGTTTTTGCTTTGCAAGTATGAACTTCAAGTTCTTCCAAAACTCCTTTAAAGTCATACACAAATACGTATTCTACCTGTTACATAGGAGAGATCGTCATGTCTTCTTCCACCAGGTTCGTTGTGCTTGCTCGATGGAAACATAAATCCGTTCCCTCATTTATAGCATATTAGCATGGAAACTAGCAGTTTACAGTAGTAGTGAAAACATAAGTAACATTAATTTTCTGTCCCGGGTTCCAACTTCGATGCTTTTGTCTGACCACCATTCAATGTGATCCTATAAAGATAGAACACAACCATTGCACCACTGCACAGGGCAAGCAAGTTGTCAGATAAACCGATGATAGTCCACTGCAATTGAAAGGCCAATTCCAAAGAACTACAAGCCAATTCATTTAGCATGTTTTAAATCCAAGTTTTAAGTGATTGTCTGATCTTTGAGATGGAAGTACATATTTTGAACTCGCACATACATGTAATTTGAAATATCAAGAACTCATCGTGTGTGCACACGTGTGCGAGAGAGATAGAGAGAGAGACAGCAGGACAAGCAAGTAAACAGCTAAAAGCAGGATCTAAACTGAAAAGAGGATCTCTGAATACCACCACGGGATCACAAAATGCTTAAGGATACACCAATCCTCACATTTTTAAGACAACCTATGTCAAAAATAGTTATTAGTGGATCTTCCGCCTTTTCCACATACGTCATGATTGACAGCAAAGCATTATTCAACTACCTTACAAAACATATGCTGCATCACCTTTGATACAAAAAGCTTCTGATGAAGATTAGTCCAAAGCATTGTCCAAAAACTAACAAAACTTTAAGGCTATGTTTGGAATCTGGATCTAGGATTTGATAAGGGAAAGGAAAAGAGTCATGAAATTATAAAACTTTTCCTTATTCATTTTTCTATGGGAAACCCACCAAAAAATAGATTTCTTGAAATGCTTATTCATTTCCTTTCATTTTCCCAACCAAAGCAAATAAAAGCAAGTAATTTAGATTCTCTCATTTCATTTTCCTTTTCTTTTCTTTTCCCTTCCTTTTCCTTTTCTCTTGACAAATCCAAAAATCAAATAGGACATAAGAGATTAACCATCCATAATTCTAACCATGCCCATGTCGAATAAGGTTTTTCCCTAACATCCAACACCTAGCTGTGGTTGTGAAATTCCACACAAATTATGAAAGTTCCAGTATGCTATCACACTCATCCAGTTCTAACTTTCCTTTAAATTACAACTAATACCTTTACTCCATAACACTAAACTAACATAATAAAAAATAATTCCCAAATGTTAGGAGACCAAAAAGTTAATTAAAAAATAAGACGGTGTGGAGTGTTCAAACTGACAAGATAGGAAAACTATGTAGTACTGCAAGAAGGGCACAAGCAAACCTATCTTGGTTTCAAAATGGTTTAGCTAGAATAATAAGCAAGAAACATTAAGTATCTCAAGTACCTGACCAAAGCTGTAAAACAACCGGCAAATGAAGGTCTCTACAAGGTTTAAAAAAAGAAGAAAATGTCAGAAAATATCCCATGCCTTAACTACTGTTGAGAATGCATTATTAAAACAATAAGAATGACAGCTAGATACTTTTACCTCAAACAGCACGCGTATCTCCCTTAAAAATAATATGCTGGCTATTGCTGCAGAATTGATAGTACAATCAGTCAGATCAAATCGCAAACATAACTGAAAGTGAACCATACCACTGTAGTAAATTAAGTAAGAAATACAACTTGAAGAAGCAAGTTAAATTTCCACCTTCAATCCCTAGTTGAAAATTAAAAGACAGTGGTCAATCCTGACATTTTATGAAAGAGAGGTATCAAAGGCATCCTAGTTGTTAATAGCAGGTGATAGTCTAACTGCATTCATAACTTAAATATTCTTTTACTAACTCAAATCTTTAGATAATTAAAACAGCTATAAAAAATAAGTGACGCCAAATACCTTTCAATAGGTAGTTGTATTAGAATTAAAATTTACTTGAAATCATCTTTATGTTTTACTCCTAACGTAAATCATTTTCACAATAGAATACACCTAATTTCTCCATTTCACTAAGGGTAAGGCTTCACAACCAGAAAATTCAGATATATTTATCATCAGAATGATGCCGTTGAATAGAACCATTCACTTCAGAACACCCATCATAATGGTTGTTAATTACATAAATGTCACTGCCATATCATTCTGATAGAATTTTATGTACAAATTTTCTGAAAGAATAGCATTTTTGCCTCACTAATGAGATATTCCAACACCTTCTCCCATACTTCTGAAATGAAAGGTTATTATGGCCTATTCCACCATTGTACATGTCACTTGGTAAATTAAAAAATAGATAATAGGAGCACAGCCAAGTTTTTAGTCTCTTAGAGAATAGGAGCGAGCTCGTGAACCTTGTCCATGGATCATACTTTTGGAAGTATATTAGACACTTAGATGGCAAAGGACTACTAGAGGTGGAAGGGGTAAGAGCTGAGACAATCATAGATCGTGTGTGTGTGTGTGTGTGTGTTGGGGGGGGGCAATGGCAAACCAGAACCTTGTTCACGCATGGAGGTATAGACCTCCTATTTATAAGAGGGAAGAGCCATGGAGGCCAGTTCACCTGGTCAAGAGTCTAAATGAGGACAGAAAGGGTTAGGTAACTTCGTCTACTGGGCTCAACAACTTGGAGGCAACTGCCATTACTTGTAGCGGCATCAAAATACTCAAAGGCAACAATACAACGGCTACAACAACGGCCGGGTGTGCTCCACAAGCACGAGATACGAAGCATGGCATATGTATTTATCATGGTCTAGAGTTGTCTTCTTGTGGAGATCCCTCTCTAAGACCAGTCAAGATGCAAGGCCCTCAAAGGGAGGAGAACGAGTGCCTTAATGAACCCTCAACTCTCATCACCAAGCCACATATCCCCGGGGGTCTAGCATGAGAATCACGAAGTCACTCAGGTGCCCCGTGATGTTGGTACCAACCCCGAGAGAGTCCCTAAGTGCTACTCTTGACCTAGAGTAGCTTAAGAGCATTAGGTTCATTTTGGAAATCACTACAAATAGTTTTGGAGATGAGAGACTGAGGCATAGGAGGAACACGCTTAAGTGGAGAATCCATTGACCAAGCCAAGGGTGTTGGGCTTGTCATTGCAAACCGAGAAAGTGACACTAGAGTGGAGGTTTGTTCGGCTGAGCCGAGAGATGCGCCTCAAACACGTATGGTTAAGCGAACTAGGAGGTGTCTCTAGAGGATGTCTCATAATGCCTAGGCATAAGG
The DNA here is from genome assembly GCA_033060915.1 of Euryodendron excelsum. Classification (NCBI taxonomy): domain Eukaryota; kingdom Viridiplantae; phylum Streptophyta; class Magnoliopsida; order Ericales; family Pentaphylacaceae; genus Euryodendron; species Euryodendron excelsum. The sequence continues at coordinate 531,924 of CM065395.1, forward strand.
CCAAGGCATTGTATATGTTAGCCTCAAACCACATAGTTCAACCACAGAGGGAAGCATATAAAGATATGTGATTGGGCTCTAAAGGGGAAGTTTGTGAGCCAAGGGGTGCCCCAAACCAGTCTAGGCAAGCGGACTAGGAGGTGCCTTCAGAGGATGCCCATTAACGCCTAGGCTCAAGGCTAATGCACTATATACATTAGCCTCAAACAATCGGAGGGGAGCATATGGAGTTATGTGATTTGTCCAAGTGTCACCTCATGAGGCTAGCACGTAGATTCAACTTTAAAATCATGAAATACATTTTGACGTAATGAACTTGTCCAAGAAATGTGGAACACGTGTCTAGGAGGGTCCAAAAAGTGTTAGCGTCCACAAGTATTTCGACACAAACATGGATCTTATAAAAAAAAACATCTATACTACTTATGCATTAACATTTGCACTGATATGGATAGTTTAGGGCTTCCAAAAAAGTGGAAGATAGACTCATATAGTGTATTTATATGCATAGACGAAATAAAAAAATACATTGTTTAAAAAGAAACATATAACTAGCAAAACAAAAAATGTAAAAACATTTACAAATTTGCAACAATAGATGTCATCATTTGTTTCCCCTTCTTAATAAATATTCATCCAAAGATTTTCAAGGGTGGAAGAAAGAGGAAGAGGAGTGGATGTTAAGATAACAAGAAGCCTAAAAACTTTGGGCATATCTCTCATATGAGCCTCATCCAAAGGCATCATCAACAATAGATCAAAGATCTCATGATAAGCTTTGGGGATCTTACTTGAACCCAATGAAGAGGTAAAGTTCATGACTTGTCAAAGGACTAGGGCTGCAAATGAGCCAAGCCAAGCCAAACCAAGCCGAGCACTAGGGTGTTCGGGCTCAGCTCATACAGGTTAATGTATGTTCGGCTTAGCTCGTGATAGTTTCACAAGCTCACTTACTCAGTAATGCATGTGAAAAGTGGGACTAGTGCCTTCTCTCAATGAGTGGAGTATAGTATTATCGTTCAAACAATGTGCCATATTTTTACTAAAATTTGTATTGTATATATAGTTCGCCTTTGAAGCATCAAACTTGAAATAATATCCATAGAATGGCGGGGAATTACCAAAGAACCATTATAAACCTATGTTCACTAACACAAACTAGTTGATCATGTATGTGCTTGGGCCCAAATCATTTATTGAATGACCTTCAATATCAAGCTTGGGCTCCCCTCATAAAATAAATAAACAAGCACGAACAGCCGAAGCATGAGCTTTACATAAATAGCTTGTCTAATTTGCAGTCCTAGAGGAATGGCCATGAATGTTAGCCGATTCTCACATATAGATGCCAATATGAAAAGGCTGATTTATCATAAGCATAATAACAAAGAAAGCAAATTTGACCAATTAACTCTTGATCAATGATTAGTGTGACATGAGGTTGGCATTTGGTCTTTAGTGGGAGTTCATACACCCATCCTCCCCCCTCCCTCCTTCTCTTTCAACAGAGAGGGAGGGGGGATGACAGGCTGAGGGAGGAGGAGAAGACAATTGATGACGTGTAGAAAAAGGAAAAAAAAAAAAGGTCCCTTTAACTTCGATTGACAAAGATAACCAAATGCCAGATGGAAAAGCCTTCTAAAACTTATGTTTATAATGACATATGCAATGGCTGGAGCAATATAATGCAATGGAAGCATACAGTAATTAAAGTGTATGGTGACTAAGTTGCAATTGTTTTAGATGCTACACAACTGTATAATTAATTAGCTGATATAATGGATCATGTTTCACACAGACACATGATCTAGGTAATAGATGTCTCATTTATACACCAACCTGCCTGCCCTCTCAAGGCTAGAGGAAATGACTCTCCTCTTTTCCAAGATCTCAGACTTGATATACTTAAGGCCAAAAGAGTACCACCAAGGATAAAACCAAACCTAATGGCAGAAATGCTTCCAGTTAGCATAAAGGAAAGAAATCCACCAGAGGAAAGAAGGATACCTGCAAAGCATAAGCAGTACAATTACCAAAAATTTAAGTACTGCAGCTCATCTTCTGCTTAATATATACACAAAAGGAATGATGTTGAAGCATAAAAACAATGGAATGGAATCATGGAACTGCGAATGTTTGGGATATTTCTATTGTAATATTCATTCTTAAAAACATACCATATGGTATCCCAAGGTAAAAGTCATGCACTTTAGAAATGTCCTTGACATCATCAGTTAAGGAAGCAAATGTTTCAACAATATCCTTCACTTGTTCAGGGGATTTCTCTGCAGCGGTGGATAGATACTCTTTACCCTCTTTGCTGATTTCCTTGGCAATCTGACTTAAATCATGTCTTGCCTTCTCTGCTTGAATTTTCAACTGTTCCGAGGTTTCTTTTAAAATGACCATTGCTCTGTCAGAGTACAACTCACATGCTTCTTGGGACACACACTGCATCTTTAGCGCTTGTTCTTTGAAAGAGTCTAGAGTTTGTTTCCATGCTTCTTGTGATTCTTGAAGATCGCTCTTCTCCTTTTCCATTTCAATTTCTGAAGCCTTCTAAGAATCAATAACATATAAGATTATCAATACTATGTTACCTAGACCCTTCTAAATATGTGAAGAAGTACCCGTGTCGGACACTAGACACTCAACACCCGACACCCGACACTCGATACTTAATTCTAATTGGACATGCATCTAATAAGAATGCATAACTAATTGAGTTTACTATAAAACTAACTATAGGATTTCTATATTAGGTATGCAATGCTATATTTTAGCTTGTAAATGTCATTTTACCTTAAAAAAACAAAAGAAGTATTCAAAAAATATGAAATCTAGCTGTGTCACAGTATTCTTGGACTTGAAAATTAGATAAATTCAACATTTAAACACGTACCCACACCCGACATCCGTACCTGAGTCTAGGTAACATAGCATCAACACATACACACTTATGAATCTAATCAAATCAATGACAAGAATATATCCACGCCAACCATGCAAAATTTATGGTTGAGATTATTCATGCACAACAAGAAGAAGAAAAACCATAAACTTTGGTTGGTATATGATTACTAACTAGCAAACAAGCAACTCATTTCCCAAACATCAAAGTTCCCGCAATCATAGAGAATATGATGGCCACCCCTTCCTATAAATCATATGGAAATTAATCCAAATTAGATCAGGTAAACAAAGACCACTATGTTTTCCCATACCTGTTCCAACTTGCCCCCAGAGCGGTAAAAATTGTAAACCAGTGTTAGATCTCACACACTTGAGTCAAGAAATTGAAAGTTCATTCTTGATTATGCAACACGAAGCAAACTATTGCTTGATTAGGAAAGATGCAATACAACAATTTTTTTCCCTTGAAACAGATGTTGAACAGAGGAATGATGTATTGCCAAGGGGTTTCTTTATTGTTGTTAGTCTGCAACAACAAATTGACCAAACTTGACTGCCATACCACAGAAACATAGAATAACCAAAATGTGACTGGAAAAAGATCAATATGCTAACTGGACCATCCTGGAATCTTCCCCACTATATACAAGATTGCAAACCCCAAATCAATAAGTGTAGTATACGCTATTGAAACATATGTTCCCAATTGGCAAGTGCAAAATACCCAACCTTTACACCAGAGCTGAGAACACTTTGCTAATTTTTTTTTTTTCTTTCTCATTGCAGATTGAAGTCACAGACTTGAAAACATCAGTGAGATACAACCTTACGACGAAATGATGTTGCAAATCACCTGAAAAGTGGGCTTTAACATGTATAAAACCAGTTAATGCAGTTCAGACAAACAGAAATGGTGCCAATTTCGGCTCCTCCTGACCAAAGATGAAAATTTGACTCATTCAGATAAGTAAAGATGTTTAAAATTTATATAAAAAAAAATCCAACAACAATACTGGATATTTATACGGGCAAATGCTTCATCATAAACCTGAAATTCCAACAACAAATGCTAAACTCTCCAGAACTATTTCAAGCAACTCTCAAGTCTCAAGTGAATAAAAAAAAGCAGTAGTCTTCATTATTTAAACACCAGGAATCACAATGAATGCATAAAATTAAATTGGAAAAATACAAATTATCAGAAGCAATTGCGCAAACCGATCGAAACTCCACTTACCGATTCCTCGTGCGAGGCTGCGAATGCCAACACTGACCGGTTCCGTAAGCCTTGATGACGCAGAGGAAGTAAACCGACGCCGAGTCCCATCGGACAAACGGTGTGAGCCGCAATAGAGACTCTTTGAGGTCGGAGGAGAGATTCCAATCGCAGAGACGTGGGGGATGGCTGTGAAGGACACAACGCCATTGAAGCTCTCTTCGAGAACAGACTCGGGCTAGGGTTAGGGTTTGTAAGTGTGAAGGATTCGAGCGTAACACTCATTGTTCTGCCTCGTATAGGTTATAGACTGCTTCTATAGAGAGAGAGAGAGAGAGAGAGAGAGAGAGAGAGAGAGAGAGAGAGAGAGAGAGAGAGAGAGAGAGGGTGCGCAGGTGAAATACACGATGGCGCAAGGGATTTAAGAAGAGGAAACATCCAATCCAAAGAGATGTGCACTAACAGAAGAACCCTGGCCTGTTGGAAACGCGCGTTCAATGACAAAACAAACTTCAACAACTTCGATTATTCTGGAGGAAGGAAAACAAAGTTTAGAGAAACAACAAAAAGAAAGAACATTCTTTGCGAGAAAATGAAGGAAAGTACTTGCGGAAGGGTAAGAGGAAGGGAAAGGAAGGGAGGGAAAGAGAAATGGAATGAAAGTGTTTCTTTTTTTGATTTATTTTGTTAAAAAAAAATAGAAAGAGAACTCTTTTATTTGTTTGAAATTCAAAGGACGGCGAAAGGACATAAGAGGGACAAAAAGATAAGAGTAATTATTTTTTTCTTTCTTTTTTTTTTCCTTTAATTTTTTTATTTTTTTCTCTCTTTCCCATTTATTTTCCTCTCTTGAATAGAATCAAATCGAGCAAGAAAAAAAGCCTTCTATAAGTTCCAAACAGGCCGGAAGGAAAAGATTTTACTTCTACCTTTTTTGTAATTTTTTTTTCTCTTTTGGTTTCCAAATGAAAAAATAAAAAATTAGAAAAAAATAGTTTAAAGATTGCCGTGAGGGTGTTGCTTCATGAAAAAAGAATCGGGCTATTTAGATATTATTGGATTGATATTTTGGCGGGAAATAGTTTTCATTTTAGATAATGAAAGTATTTCATTACTATCATCTACAAATACGACTCTTTTGGGATACACTTTTTTATGCTAGAAAGATACAAAATTGGACTAATTTGATTTTCTATATTTCGAAAAAATTATATCTTGTGGATAACTAAGCTGTTAATTTCAAACTTTTTAGATTTTCTCCGTTTCTATGCTTAATAAAAAAACAAATGAAAAAAAGTAATAATATTTTACTTTGTTTTTTTTTCTCCATTTATTTTCTGCTTCTCTCTAATATTCTCTTCCGGCTTCCCCAAAACCAAGCATAGTCTTAATGAAGAGAGGGAAATATAAATTAATTTTTGTAAGAAGTAGGAAAAATATTAATTACCAATCCCTTTCCCACCAATCCTACCCAGTTTGAGAGGAAAGGAAAAAAAAAATAAAACTGGGATTGAAAGGGATTCAAATTTCCTCCAAGCTTCATTAAAGATCCAAAAAGTGGAGAGCTGAGCTATTCTCCTCCTTATCCTCCTCTTTTTTACCATAATTCTTCTGTCCAAGTGTATCATAAAGAGTAAGGTATGATTCTTCAAAGCATTGGAGGATTATAAATTGTTTTGGAAGCAACTAATACAATGGGTCCACTAACATTCATGCTATTTACATAGATATATATGCATATATCCTATTCCATCGGCCTACTTTCCATGTACATATCTCTTCTATAACGCCACCACTCCAGCACTAGGCAGGAGGGACAAGAAAAGTATAGATGCGGCTCTTCAAGCATCACTCGTCTATTGATTTAGCTAGCTTATGTTAATAAGCAAGGCACCTAATTAAGAAGGGGTAGTCTAATTAGTCAGAATCGTGACTTATTAAGATTCGATTATCTCTTTTTCTTATTCCCTCCTTGACTTAGGTCATCACTTTCATAATTCGTTTTGATGTACCCATAAAAAAAAAAAGCAAAGCATGCATCTTTCTCTCTCCTAAAGCAACACAATCATGAGAAGCCCAACCATCACGCAAGCATGTAAATAATGTAACCACAAAGGTTTATATAGTCCACTTGTTGGTCTGGCCTTCAGTTTCATTTGTTTCTGAGGTTCCAACCCGCTTTGACTGACTTATTCAAGCATAACCCTATTAAACCAATTGGCTCAGTTTTTTTTATGTAATGATGAAATCAGTATTACTGCAACATTATGATGCATTTTCTGTGTCTGCTTTGCCATTCTTCTTCATTAAAAATTTGGGTGTGTCACGCCTTTCACGCCACACTCATCTGCAATCTCATTAAGGCCAGGCAACCCCCAAAGAAATTATGCATTTCTTACTTCTTACACAACTCTCTCTTTTAATAATTCAACTTTGTTGGTGCTGATCGATGAAATGAGAAAGGACCTCATAAATAGTCAATTTGTAAGTCTGAGAAATTCAAACGCAGTAGTGCCAGCACAAAAAAGCTTGCTAAGAGGTTAAAAAATCTGTTTCAACCAACGGTTAAGACAGCATCAAAACATCCGATCGTTCCCATCACTGAGATTTTACCATTTCTGAATTTGGTCCCCATTGTGTTTTCCTCTCGAAGAATGCTCTATAGTAACAGGGTAAAAAGACGAGCGAGCCTTGTCGTTTCACTGTCTATTGACATAGAAATTGTAGTTAACTTTTTACTGTTTATCTGACAATTTTCTTCTTTATTTTTTTTTTGTTGGATTTCACCTCGAGGGAAGGAAATGCTATGTGGAGTTTGACCCGTCAGGCTTTTGCCTTATTCTCTCGGCCGCAATGAACAATCAAGTATACTTTTGGACTACTCTGGCTAGCACTTGCCCATGTCAATATGAAACTAAGATTTAAGAACTAACTAATCTTGTTGGCTGTGTTTGTACACATTAACTCAAGCTACTCCAAAAGTAGTCTTCAAGCTTGAAGACGACTTTAAAACGCGACGTCTTCCTGTGATTTAAAGATTGTCTCAAATTCTTATAGAATAAACAAAACTTTTGAAGTAACTAGAATTTGATAATGAGTTTTAAATTATCTAATTTAAAATAATAAGCTTTAAAACTATCTTGATTTGGTTATAAACTCGTTCAGCTTACACTTCCTGGTACAATCGGTACTTGTTGACACTACAGAACTTCACAGTTTTTGCTTGAGGGCACTTACAAAACTATGAAGGAGAAGAACTACGCCGTTTATGCCCTCGTCACAAGATCTCTACAATTGACAAATAAAAAAAATTAAAAAAAAAAGAAGAAAAAAAACGGATGAGTATTATGATGAAGAGAAGCTATAGGTTTTGGGGGCAACTCCATTAAATGTCATACCCAACTCATAACCTCCGACTTAACATGAAGTATGAGAGAGGTAGTCAATAGGTAGTTTTATCCCAATTTATTTTTAATATTGATTGTCGAGACTTTTTATTTTTTATTTTTGCTACAAGATGTCTAAATCTTCGATCAACTATTATTTTTTTAAGCTTTTTGTAGAATTATCAACCACACAAATCATGTATACATTATATTATATATATAAATAATCATCGATCGATCGGGCGATATAGCTGACCAGTGTCCCAATGAAAGGTAGATCGCGCCTCTACAAGGAACCTGATCAGGAAAGACACAGATAACGTAGCACTCAAGCAGTACTGAACGGGGGATGCTGAGCAAGATCGATGCTAAATAGATCAATGCCTGTCGAACTTATACCAAGTAAGCAATGCTGGGCAGAAAGATGCTGACTATCCTACTCACCTAGCCTATGGGGACCCCGACTGCAAGTAACCCTCTGATAACTGATACTAGGTCTGGTAGTACAACTCCAAAAGGACGACGCGTGGAAGGACCATCACCTTCTCCACCGGGGGGAACAACTACGTCCTCCACTACCCTGCCAATGTCCTGATCACCCATCGATGGGTCGCCACGTGGAAAGATTACCATTTTCACCACTTGCCTGTAAATACCCTTGGGACCACTCCGAATACCACACTCGTATAAAAGGCAGCCTAAGCCTTCCTCCCCAAGGTATGTATACAAAACCCTAGCTAAAACTCTACAAGATTATCCTCTCAAAACCTAACTTTGGCATTAGAAAGTCTTTAGCAGGCACCACATCGGTGTTCCTTAACCCAGCTTCTCTTCACAGTCAACCGAAGACATTCACTATGACATGGGAGCAAATCTTATAACTTTATTGATCTATCAATTGACGCTGTTTGTTGGAATTGACTTTCCGTCATTTTTATGGTCTTAACTAGGTCCGATGCTTCGCATTTACCACAACCAATGGAGGAACAAAGTGCAAACTAAGTTACAGCTCTTGACACCCAAATGGCCGATGTAATGGCCAACATGCAGATGCTGATAACCCAGAATCAGGAGCTGCTTCGGCGACTCCCCACCGCATTAGAAGCAACCTGTGGCCCAACCAATAGACGGAAAGGGGAATGACGATATCGACCCCGTGAATGAAGATCCCGTCATCCTAGGCGACGACGCGTTACCACCAAGCGGAGTACTATCCCCCAACGGAGGCGCCCAACCAAAGAAAGCCCACAACCACGCCCTATATTCACTCCTGCGGCATTATCCTCAACATACAGAAGTGATGGGGGACAGAATGGAGAATCTCCCCGCCTAGGACGAACGTATCAGAGCCCTCCAAGCCCAATTGACAGGGGTCATGGAGGTCATTAAGACAAAGACTCCCAACACCATAGAGGAGTTGGTAAACAGATTTGATTCCCCTTTCACCCATAAGGTAATGGGAGTACCCCTACCACTAAAGTTCAAGATGTCAACCCTGGAGATGTTTGATGAAACCAAGGACCTCTTAGACCATCTAGAGACGTTAAAGGCTTTGATACAGCTACATGCCATTCCAAACAAGATCATATGCAGAGCTTTTCCAATCACTCTCAAAGGAGCTGCCAGAGTGTGGTTCAATTGGATCCAACCCTCCACTATCAATTCATTCATCTAGCTTAGTAAGTTGTTCGTAAGGCACTATATTGGAGCCCAGAGGCAAAGGAAACCAGCCACCTGCCTACTCAACATGAAGCAAAAGAAGGAGGAGACATTCAGGGAGTTTGTCACTAGGTTCAACCTGGAAACACGAGAAGTGGATGATGTTGATGACAAGATCGCAGTTACGGCCTTCATGAGTGGTTTGAGAACTGACAAGTTCTTGTTCTCGTTAGCCAAGGAACCCCCAAAAAGCATGGCTGACCTTATGCTCAAAGCCCAAAAGCACATGAATGCGGAGGATGCCATGAATGCGAGACATGATCAAGATGGGGACATTAGCTCCCGCCCCGAGAAGAAGAAGAGGCCAATTGACGATAACAAGGAAAATAAAGAAAAAAAAAACCCAAGAGCCGACATGCAAATAACCTAAATAAAATGGATAAGAAGTCGTTTTGCTAGCTTCGATTGTAACTTCACCCCCCTAATGGCACTATTGGAGCATATCCTGAATGAAATCAGGAATGATCTAGACCTGAAATGGCCCGAGAGATTGATAAGCCTTCCAGAGAAGAGAAACTAGAGGAAGTATTGTCAGTTCCATAGGCATCACGGCCACAACACTGATGATTGCATAGATCTCAAGCAGCAGATTGAAAAATTGATAAGGTAGGGTCGCCTGGGAAGATTCGTGGTAGGCTAAGGGTATGATAGGCCACGTGTTGCAGAACGAAGAAGCTTGGATAGAGCCCCACAACACCAGCTCCCGAACGGAGAGATTCGAGTCATTGTCGGGGGATTTGCTGGAGGGGGAGAATCCTCGTCAGCAAGAAAGAATCATATTTGGAAGGTAAGACAAACGAAGGAGGTGTTCATTATGGAAAGACCAAACAAGAAGCCTCGTGCAGAACCCCCCGACTTTGTTTTTACCGATGAAGAGGCTACATAGCTGTGTCAGCCCCATGATGACCCCCTAGTAATCAGTGTCATTATTTCCAATTTTCAGACCAGGCGAATCTTGATTAACAACGGAAGTTCAGCAGATATCGTATTTTGGGGGGCATTTGAGCAGCTGCAGATATAGAGAGAGGCTTTGAAGCCCATTACTTCCGCTCTGGCGTGATTCACATAAGATAGGGTCACCCCTTAGGGTTCATAGAGTTGCCCGTTACCTTGGGGGATGGACCCCAGCAAGCAACTAAGCTGATCAATTTTCTGGTGCTGGACTGTTCTTCAGCCTATAACGTGATAATAAGGCGAACAATCCTAAATCAGTTCAAGGCAATAACCTCCACCTACCACCTAAGGTTGAAGTTTTCAACAGACCACGGAGTGGGGACAGTAAAAGGCAACCAGGTAATGGCGAGGGAGTGTTACATAGCCTCAATTAAGGGGAAGCTATCAAAGAAACCCTAGTGATAGAGGAGCTAGAAATGCCGGACGAGAAAGAAATGAAGAGGGGAGAACCAGTGGAAGACATAGAGGAAGTGGACATAAGTAGCCCAGACTCAGTTGGCAGCCCAAATCAGGCCAGAGTGGTCACGATCGGGTCTACAGTCCCAAAGCCGCTCAAGGAAGAGCTGATAAGCTTTCTCAGGAGTAATGCTAACATTTTTGCCTGGACACATGAAGATATGCCAGGCATCGACCCCAGGATTGTAGCCCACCACCTCAATATTTCACCTAAAGTAAAGCCAGTCAAGCAGAAGAGAAAAAACTTCGCCCCACAGTGTGGTGATGGTAAAGAAGACCAATGGAAAATAGAGGATGTGTGTTGACTTTACAGACCTCAACAAGGCGTGCCCCAAAGATAGCTTTTCCTTACCTACCATTGATCTTCTGGTAGATTCTACTGCTGGTTATGAGAGGTTCACGTTCATGGACGCCTTCTCAAGGTATAACCAGATCAGGATGGCTAAAAGAGATTAAGTACACACATCCTTCATCATAGACAGGGGGTTGTATTCTTACAAAGTGATGCCGTTCGGTTTGAAGAATGTTGGGACAACCTACCAACGGTTGGTGAATAGGATGTTCAAGTCCCAAATCGGGGGGAATATAGAGGTCTACGTCAGTGACATGTTGGCCAAGAGTAAGCAAACAACTGACCACCTGAAGGATCTGACGAAAACTTTTCAGATCCTTAAGGCCTACAATATGAAGCTGAATCCTGCCAAATGCACATTCGGGGTAGCGTCGGGAAAGTTCCTAGAATTTATGATCTCGCAAAGGGGGGATAGAGGCTAACCCGAAAAAAGTCACCACAATACTGGGAATGCAAGTACCAAAGACAATCAAATATGTTCGGAGGTTGGCAGGCAGAGTGGTAGCCCTGAACAAATTCATTTCCAAGTCCACTGACAAATGCCTCCCCTTCTTCAAGACACTAAGAAAAGCATTATAGTGGACTGACGAATACGAGGAAGCCTTTTAACAGTTAAAACAGTATTTGGGCTCAGTTTCTTTGCTCAGCCGAATGGTCACTTGGGAGAAACTTTATCTCTACTTAGCCATTTTGGCAACGGCAATGAGCTCAGCCCTCATTCGAGAAGACTAAGGCGTCTAGAAATCGGTCTACTACACCAGCAGAGCCCTCAGAGGAGCAAAGGAGAGGTACTCGAAGATAGAGTTGCTAGCCTTTTCTATGGTAACATTAGCATGGAGGCTTAGACCCTACTTCCAAGTGCACCTAATCGTGGTCCTGACCGACTAACTCCTCAAGAAAGTGCTGCACAAGCCTAAAATTTCGAGGCGCCTCATGAATTGGTCAATAGAGCTCAGTTAGTTCAATATTTAGTATAGACCATGAGTGGTTATTAACGGAGAGGCATCATCATATTTTATTACATAATTTACAACCCTCCCTGATACCCTGCCTGAAGTAGACGATACAGAGAATAACTGGATATTGAATGTTGATGGTTCCTCCACGAACAATCAAGTGGGGTAGGCATTGTTCTTGTCACCCCAGATGGCCACAAAGTGGAGTATGCTCTTAGGTTCAAGTTCCCAACAACCAACAACGAAGTAGAATATGAGGTCGTTATAGTTGAACTTTGGATCACTCAGAGAATAGGGTCAAAGCAGATAATAGTTAGAGGAGACTCGCAGCTCGTGATCGAGCAAATCCAGGAAAAATATGAAGTAAAAAGAGAAAATATAAAGGAATATTTCCAGATGGCTAAAAGCTTAGCCAGGAAATTCTCCAGGATATTACTGCAGAAAATCCCTAGATTGGAGAACGAAAAGGCCGATTGATTGGCAAAAATCGCGTCATCAAAGCAGCTCGACACTAAAGTGCCAATGGAGATCCTCGATTCACCTAGCATCCAAACCCCAGAAGGTAATGTTGTGGAAATAAAACCCTCATGGACCAAACCGATCAGAGATTACCTAGAGCTGAACACCCTCCTAGAAGATAGGTTGGAGGCAAGAAGAGTCAAGTTCAAGGCTAGCCACTATGTAATACTTGATGGCGTCCTGTATAAAAGGGGGCACACCCTCCCTTTCCTCAGATGTGCCAGAGAAGAAGAAGTTGTTTACATAATCAGAGAGATCCATGAAGGAATTTGCGGGAACCACTCAGGGGGATGTTCCCTAGCCAATAAAATCCTTAGAGTAGCATACTACTGGCCAACCATGAGCAAGGATTCCAAGGAGTTCGTGAAAAAATGTGACAAGTGCCAACGATTTTCCAACATCCCCAAACAACCTGCCCAAGAATTAACCCCCATCTAGAGCCCATGGCCTTTTGCCCAGTGGAGAATCGATATTATGGGTTCATTGCCCTTGGGTAGAGGGCAGAACAAGTTTGCAGTAGTTTCCATTGATTATTTTACCAAGTTGGTCAGAGCAGAAGCCCTCACTAGTATTACAGAGCAAAAAATGGCCACCTTCATTTGGAAAAACATCGCGTGCCATTTTGGAATTCCAAAGGTGGTCATCAAGAATAATGAGAAGCGGTTCGAAGGGAAGCAACTCAATGGATTGTGTTCAAATTTGCAGATCAACCAGCATTTCTCCTCAACATAGTACCCCCAAGTAAATGGACAAGTAGAGGTGACCAACAGATCCCTCCTTAAGATTATCAAGATCAAGCTGAAAAAGGCCAAGAGACTACGGGCAGAAGAACTCCCTAGAATCCTATGGGCTTATAGAACCACTGAAAGAGTCTTTACTGAACAAACCCCTTTCTCTTTTACTTTTGGAACAGAAGCAATTATATTAGTTGAGATCAGCCTCCCAAGCCTAAGGGTTCAGGACTACGATCTAGTGACAAATGACGAGGCCTTGGCAATTGAACTAGATTTACTGGAAGAGAAGATGCTACAATCAGCAATTAAAGTGGCTTCATACCGGCAGCAGATACGTTAATACCACAACATCCGATTATACTTGAGGGACTTCAAGCCAGGAGAGTTGGTCTTAAAGAAGGTTAACTAATCCACCCGGATTGCTTAAGATAGGAAGCTTAGCCCGAATTGGGAGGGTCCCTACGAGGTGATTGGCTTTATAAAGAAAGGCACATACAGACTGAAAGAGTTAAATGGCAAAGAATTGCCTCATCCTTGGCCCCCTCCCCCCCAAATGTAATAGCAGATGTAAAGATTAATGAAAAATTGGTATCCTATAAAAACTTTGTCTACAAATCTTTTAATTCATTTCCATGAATGCCTTAATCGTTTCCTTGCAAGAGATACCACTTCAAAGGTCCTGTTCGGCCTCTAGACCAAGCAGGCAGAGGCCAAGTACCCAAGGCTCAATGCCCACTTCAAAAAAGTCTTGCTCGGCCTCTAGACTGAGCAGGCAGAGGCCAAGTGCCTAAGCCTTAATGCCCACTTCAAACAAGTCTTGTTCGGCCTCTAGACCGAGTAGGCAAAGGCCAAGCGCCCAAAGCTCAATGCCCACTTCAAAAGTCCTATTTGACCTCCAAACCGAGTAGGCAAAGGCCAAGTGCCTAAGACTTAATACCCACTTCAAAAAAGTCATTTTTGGCCTCTAAACCGAGCAGGCAGAGGCCAAGCACCCAAGGCTCAATGTCCACTTCAAAAGTCCTATTCAGCCTCCAGATCAAGCAGGCAGAGGCCAAGCACCCAAGGCTTAATGCCCACTTCAAAAAAGTTTTGTTCGGCCTCTAGATTGAGCAGGCAAAGGCTAAGCGCCCAAGGCTCATTGCCCATTTCAAAAGTCATGTTCGGCCTCCAAATCGAGCAGGCAGGGGCTAAGTGCCCAAGGCTCAATGCCCACTTCAAAAGTCCTGTTCGGCCTCCAGACCAATCAGGCAGAAGCCAAGTGCCCAAGGCTCAATGCCCACTTCAAAAAAGTCTTGTTCGGCCTCCAAACCGAGTAGCTAGAGGCCAAACATCAAAGGCTTAATGCCCCATTACAAAAAGTCTTATGTAGTCACTAGACCGAACAGGCAAAGGCCAAGGGCCCAACACTTAAACAACCACCATGAAAGTCCTGCCCGGCTCCCCTAACCAAATAGGCAGATGGCCAAACAGAACATTGCACTAATCTAGAAAGCCAAACATACAAAGGAAGAAAGGGCGAGCACGCTTGACCGAGTATTTACACTTGAGCAAAAAATGACACAAGACGATGAATATGCAATATATGCTGGCCAATTTTAGCCCAGAGGCAAATTTTGCCAAAAAGGGTACCTTAAAGTAAGCAACATAGTGGTCCAGCATGAACGTCTGTGCAAGAATAAGACCAGAGCATCTATTCATTAACAAAAAGACAGAACTTTCACTCATTGACAAAATCAGAAAGAAATAACAAATCTACTCATTGACCAAATAGATTACAAAAGAGCTTGGATAGTGTTACATCAAAATCACTGCAAAGGCAAAGTCAAAAAATACAGAAAGTAAAAACATATGGCAATCTACTTATTTGCTGAGGGGGTCTATGACTGAGCGTCATCTTTCTCTGTTACACTTTCTTTTTCAGTTGTCTTGCTCTTTTCAACTGCTATAGAGACAGTGTCATCCTCAAGAACAGCCTCAATGAAAGAGAGATCAAGGCCAGGATGAACCTGGGCAACCATCTCCTTTGCCTCAGTAAAGTCTTGCATATAGGCTCCACCAAGTGCCAACTGGTAAGTCTTCCCTTGGTGGTACTCCTTAAAGGCCTTTTTAATGGCTGCCTCCACTTGAGCAGGGAAAGCAACTATCTTAGCCTCAGTAGCCTTCTGGGCAGCTTTCTTAGCAATAAGCTTATCACGAACTGTCACGACCCGACTTCGCCCTCACTGGGCCGCGACAGTGAAGGGTTTTGGGTTTGAAAGTAGGGGATTGGGTTTATGATTTCAACACAACTAAATAAACATGAATATGTCATAGATAGTCCAGAATTATTACATCAAGGTCGAAAAACCAGCGTAAGTCCCATAATATTACAGTCTAGCATAAACTATCTCAAGAATTTAAAAGCTATAAGATAACATGGGGCTTGATCTCGTATGCTCATTTTCTTGGAACTCAGTTGGGTGTCTCTATCCCTGAAAATATCCCATAAGATAGGAATGAGCGGCAAAGCCTAGTAAGAGATCTAAGATTTCTATAAGGTGCAGGATAAAAGGTAATGCAGTAAAAGAATGTTATGGCATGCATATGACCCTTGTAAATTTCTTTTTCTTTTCATCAATATCAGGATCCTTGCAGGTATGTCCTGCCCGGGCCAATTCAAACCAATGAGGTCCACCCATGATTCATCCTCCATTATCAAGTCTAGTGGGGCCCATCCATGAACATCTAGCCCAATATCAAGCCAGTGATACCGACCCATGATAGCCCCAAGTATCAAGCCAGTTCGGTACACCCATGATATACATCTTGGGGTCTTTTCCTTTCTGGTTATACCACCCTTATACCTCCTCAGTGATGCAGTCATATAAACAAAAATGCTATATTTTAAAGTAAATGAGTAAAAGACATTTATGACAGAAAGCTACTTGGACAGTAAACATAAAGCATATCAATATACAAGTTATTTAATAGAGGAAAGACGTAAGCATGAATCTTAAGAAAATGCATAGATTCCTACCCCGGGTAATAATCTTGGTAAGAAATAAGTATTCGCTTCACGAATTGTCTGTGAAGGGAGGAAATGGGAGCTTGTAAGATTATCTAAGATTTTTCAAAAATCCTTATAAATTAGTGATGGTTAATTAAAGTCTCGAATAATTAGAGAAACAATAAGATTAAGGTTGTCAGTAGGGGGTGGTTTGGTAGGACGAATTCTTTGAAATCCTCCTCGCCTCTAGTCCAGAAATAGAATTACCTAGTACCGGGCCTAAGGGCGAAATTTCAAAACTTACCAGGGCCTATTGACATCCCACTCTCTTATATTTGGGTTTCTCATGAATTTATAGGTCCTCTGGTAAATTTTCAGATTTTTCCCAATTATATTTTATTTTCTATGATTTTCTGTATCCAAACAGAGTTATTAATTCACAGAAAATTGTAGAATTATCAAAAAATTCTGAAAAATTTAGGGTAGGCTTATATGGTCTCTAGGACCAACCCACCAAAATTTGGTGGTCATCAGAGTAGGGACGTGCCCTCACGCGCCACCAGACGCACGTGGGTTAGGGAGGCATGGCCTCCTCCTTCCTCCACTGCGACTGGTGATGCTTTTCGGCATGTTTCTGGCCATGCACGGCACTTCCTGGCCATTTATGTGCGACCTAAAGGTAGACAAGGACCTAGGCTTCACACTCATGGCCAGAGGTCGGCTGAGGGTGGTCGGGGGTGGCTAGTTTTTGGCTGAACAGCCCGGTTGCACGGCGGAACCCGAGGTTCCAGACCTGCAATTGGGTTTTTCAGGCCCTTTCTGTCATTTTCTAGAAAAGTGTTCTTCATGAAAGTTGTTCGGAACGTCGAAACAAAGAAGACCCAACTGGTCTCGTCGGATTTTGTGGCCAGTAGCCAGAGTAACGGCCGGCAGAAGCTTTTTTGGCGGGTTTGGCCTCCCAGGGAGTTTCCGGTGCATGGACAGAGGCTTTGGGCCTCCCTAGGACACTCAGAGGGGTCCTTGAGAAGCCCAGAGCTCCTATGGCAGCCCTCAATCCCTAGTGTTGCCGCTGTGGGTTGGGTGGTGAAATTTTTCGATCTTTCTCTTTCTCTAGACTCTCGGCTCAGGCAGTGGGGTTGTGGGGCGTGTTGTGCTGGGTTTAGGAGGCTTAAGGTGTAGAGAAGGTGGGTTCCTCACCTGGTTTTCAGATGCCACAGTCCCGAGCTCCCTCTTCCTCGCTCTCTTTCTCCCTCTCTCTCTCTTAGTTTCTCTCTAAAACCCTCACACAATGCTTCTTCTTAAATGAACCATGAGGGAGGGATGCATGTGTATTTATAGGGTTGTGGTGTGTGTATATGTGTGACGGGAGTGACCCCTCTCTCTCTCTCTCTCTCTCTCTCTCTTTCTACAATTCCCTCGGTCGTCCGCATTTCCCGTTTTTGATTCCTTCATCATTCTCCAATCCATCAATTCTTATTGGTTGAGTGAGGAACCATGTTCTGAATTGCATAATAAAGCATTGTCCAGTTGGTTGTGCGTTTTGAATATAAGCCTTAGTGTATTATTATATAAGATATAGTGTAACCGGCTACATCATGCATGCATGCCTATAATGATGCATATATATACTATACACAATATAGATAACATCATGCATGCATGCTTATAATAATTCATATATATATACTATACACAATTATAGATAAAGTGCCCGGCCATACAAGTTGGCGGGGCGGGTAATTTTGCAATTATGAAAGAAAGTCCTTAGATTAAAGCGATTGAATTTAAGGTTTTCATTTCTCGTTGGATACACAATTTGAGACTGTAAATAGAAGGCTCTCAAAAATTTAATTGATTTAGACTCGAATTTCGTACAATTCCGTCACCGAGTGAGAGAGAAAACTTCATACGAAGTTTCAAGAAATTCTGGTGCGAATTTCCAGGTGCAGCGGCATTTGGGGCCTTTTCAGGGAATCGACACTTTACAAAAAGGATTTATGAGATTACCAAGGCGTCGGGCTCGAAAAGGTGATAATTTTAGACATATAATTCGTCAAAATCTGATGAAAGACGAGAGAGAAAACTCAGCTTTAAGTTAGGATGTTAGCTAATGCGAATTGTCGGGTAACGAGGTCGAATTCTGTCTCCAAGGAATCGGGTTTCATAAATCGGACGGGTTTGGGCTTGAAAAGGTTTCGCTATGACTTATGTCTCTATGGCTGTGTTCTAAACCGTCCCGTTATGGTTAATGCAGTCAAGGAGGAAAAAAAATATATAGCGAGTATTACACGAACAGCTTCTTTGACAGCCCTCTCGTTAGCCAAGTCCCTCATTAACTTGATCTTCTCTTCCTGCAAGGTCAGTACCCCGCCCTTTAGGTTGTCCTTCACTGAAGAAACCTCTTTTAGTTTCTTCTTCAAAAAAGCTACCTCAACTAGGGCTTGGTAGGCTATACGCCTCTACTCGAGGGAGGCCTTCTCATTGCTCGTTGTCCTGGCGCTCAATATAGAGAGCCTGGTAGCAGCCTGATCAAACAAAAAGGAAAACAGATCCTGACCAAGGTCCCTAGTGAGCTTGTAGGTGGAATTGCTCGCCAGTTGTTCCCCATCCCCTGGGTGGATTACGCTCTATAATCTCTTCCAAGCGAGGTCTGAACTGTCAAAGATTATAAAAGCAGTGGCAGCAAGATCCTCAGTAGAAGAGGCAGGCTTTGCTGGAGTGTCAGCAAGAGGCATCGATGAGGGGAGTGGGAAGAGGAGTAGCAGCCTTTGCTGGTGGGAGGTCTTCAAGGTCGATCCCCTTGTCTTTGTTTCCATTGCCCCTCGCCTTGTAGCCAATAGGAAGTTTGTAACACTTGGCCTCCACAAAGGGCTCTGAAGAGAGCCTCACTTTAGAGAGGATATTCTTATTAAGGGCTATGTCTCCCTTCCCGTCAGAATTGTCCTTATATTAATCTGCACAAAAACAACAGAGATGAATGCAGTAGTACACAACCAACAAAGTCTGGGAAGGAAGCAAACTGTACTCACTCTTCTCACGTTCTGCCCTCAGAGCTTCACTTGTAGCCTTAAGGCCCAACAAGTATATACCCAAATTCTCTAAGTTCATCAGAGCGCTAGCACCAGTAATGCCATAATCCTGGGCCATCTTCACCCTGGCATGCTGAGCCTTGTCCAAAGTGGGAGGGGCATAAGCTAGCCAGACACAAGGAACCTAAATCAAAATCCTAAAAATTTGGAAACTATAGCTAAAGGAATAAAAAGATAGAGAAACTAAGGGACATACCCCTCCGAGTTGGAATGTTTCACGAATGAGGAACTCATGCAAAATCATCATCTACAACCTCCTAGGGTTGATGTTCCTAACCATCGCCATAGACAAAGAAGAATATGTCCTTCCATCTCTTGTTGGAAGAAGGCAACCCCGTCACCAAAGTTGTGTCACTACTCCTGGTCAAAAAGTACCACCAACCCCTCTCCTGCTCAGTCAATTTGTAGTAGTGCATGAACTTATCAACAGTGAGGTGGTCCTTATCATCATTAGATGTTTGCCACAACACGACACAAGCCAGCAAGATCCTCCAGGAATTGGGAAGAAGTTGGCCAGGGCCAGCCCTAAAACACTCAAAATCTCCCTAATATGGGTTGGAATAGGAAATCTGAGGCTACTAACCGGGTAGCCTCATAAATACAAACTTCCCTAGGATGAGCAGAGCAAGCTCAATTTCCTTCTCAAGGATCCTATATGAAGGGAACTGGTAGTCTCTCCATAGCTTCCTAACCCTCCTCTCTATAATAACGGAAGACACCCTCTCTGCAGCAAAATTGAACTCCCTAACCCAAGAACCACCATGCCCCTAGGCCTAGGAACCGTACCCCCAAGGGCTAACCTCTCACCAGAAGCCCCAGAAGGCCCCACTAAAGCACTATCAGGGACCTCTGGCCTCACCCTAACCAAATCTTGAGAAGCGGTGTTCTCATAACCTGAGGAATGCATATCTTCAGGGTCCATCATGACACCTACTAAATGTAGTCTCCTAGCTGACTTAAAACCAACCCCAACTGACTCCCAAACAAACTCAAACAATTCTGGGTTCCCAACAAACCCTTGAAGAGAAGGGGAAGTCCCAAGGAAAAATCGCATAAAAAAGAAGAAACGCAGCTTGAGATCTTACCAAAGTGGAGAGAAGCTTGAAACAAGAAATCTCCAAGCACAGGAACACGAAAAACAAGAAGAGGTAGAAAGAAGGACAGTTGAGAGATTTCGAAGGCCAAAAATCATCTTAGCGTGAGAAATGCAAAGTGAAAACCAAAGACTGAAATTGCCAAGTCTAGAACCCTTCTTTTCGAAATCAACGACTCAGATCAACTCATCAACCATGGATCTAAAAACTAGCAATCAACAAGTGACGTCGCGAGCTAAAAGCCAAAAAGAAGGGTACACGTCATGGGGGCATCAAGCAACGCACTTAGTCCTTGCCAGTTATGGCCATCATTGTGCCTACAATGTCATAAATGCGCCCTCCTTACAAGGAGTCATCTGCCATTGAAATTTTTCTGACCACAAATAGGGTGCTCAGAGGAATTGGGGACAACTGATGTGGTCCGATAGAGCGATAGCTGACCAGTGTCCCAGCGAAAGGTAGACCGCACCTTTATAAGGAAGCTAACCAAGAAAAACACATATTGTTGGGAATTTATACTAAAAGACATGCTTTGTGAAGTGACTTTAGTATTTATTAATAAATTAGTTATTCCATTTTAATGAGAATCTGTGTGAGAAATGTTTGCATTGCGTTATTTATTTAATGATTATGCATGTGTGTCTCTTATTCTATATAGTAGATGATTTGGTGTGTAGAGTACGACTTACACACGGAAGATCAGATCATCGGTTCTTATGGAATATAAGTTAATCATTCGCAGTCTTAGATGGAAATGGACACACCATCAGTAGGACTGTAGTACAAGGTTTTAATAGGTCTGTCTTGACTGTGGGGAATGGTATAGTTCCAACTCCTTGCACTAGTACACTTTGTGTGTATTGAACAGGACCGTGTTGGGGTAATTGTTTTTATACTGACTATATAAAACAATTAATACCTCATGATTATTATGAGTGCTTATGCTCTTAATCCTAATATAATAAATAGACACGTGCATGTAGTATTTATTGTTTTGATTCATAGAAGAGTGAGATTCTTTAAGGGTCAATAAACTCAGTGAGTTGGACAATGACATTACGTGTATGGTGAATATTTATTATTGATAGAATCTACGTCCCCGTATAGGGATTGATGATACCCCCTTGAGGATGCTTATAAGTTTTGATTATGTCAAACCCTGCAGGTGAATTATGAATCCGACATATCAAATAAGTTAAGTGGAAGGTCTCAAGGAATTAAATAAGTCTATTAAATTTAATTGTCAGTAATTTAATTTAATAGACGGGTATCTGTAATCTTAACGTGGGGAGATAAATAAGCATTTAATAATATGGAGCTCGAAATATAATTTCTAGTATAACAGGGAGTGCAATTATAATTCCTTAGTGGTATGAATTATAATTTACGTAAATAAAGACTAATCCTGGTTGGATTAGGAGTTCTTATTTGCGTAGGAAGCCCTAATTATACTAATCCTATGGTCCATGTTGTAGCCTATATATATACGCGCTCTAAGAGCTGCTAGGGTTACACACTCTACACATAATTGAGAGATACACGATTTTGTGAGGAAGAGAAACCCTAGCAGCAGCGAGCCCACTCTCTATAGAGCAAGGCGTGTACGAGGAATACAGCAGAAGTCCGAAGGTTGAGTTCGAGCTTGCTGATTCGTGCTTGGTGCTGATTCTTGTTTTCGGGATTAAACTAGAGAGATCTCGAAGGTACGATTCTAATCACGTAGATTAGGCTATGCTAATCAGATCAGATTTTTTGGTAGTATGCGTATACACTATAGCCAGGTCGTGGGAAATTCTACAGTCTCCAACACATATGACGTGGCACTCAGGCACCACTGAGTGGGGGATGTTAAGCAAGACCGATGCTGAACAAATCAACACCTATCGGACTTATACCGAGCAGGCTACTGGGCAAAAAGATGCCGACCATCCTACTCGCCTAGCTCGTGGGGATCACGATTGCAAGTAACCCCATGATAATTGATACTACAGTTGATAGTACAACTCCAAAAGGACAACGCGTGGAGGGACAACAACCTTCTCCACTAGGCTGTTATTAGCCTGACAAGTCCCACAGGAGGCGTCACGCGAGCCCCGGCGGGGGGGGGGGGGGGGGGGGGGGAACCACACCACGTCCTCGATTACTTTACCAATGTCCTGATCACCCAACGACGCATCGCTATGTGGAAAGGTTATCATTTCCACCACTTGCCTGTAGATATCCCTAGAACCACTCCGAAAATCACGTCAATATAAAAGGCAGCCTAAGCCTTCCTCCCCAAGGTATGTATATGTAATCCTAGTTAAAACTCTACAAGATTATTCTCTCAAAACTTAATTTTAGTATCAGAGAATTCTTGACAGGCATTATATTGGTGTTCTTTAACCTAACTTTTCTTCTAAGTCAATCGAAAACATTCACTGTAATTTGAGAATAGAACTTACAAGTTTATTGATCTATCATAGCAAACTAAATGAGCCTTTAGGAGGGATCGAAGTTTACCACTCTACACACAAGCAGTTGACATTTCGGGGATTTGCGGTTTAAATCAACATGATTCTTCTTCCATTCTCCCCCTGGTTTGACAAAGCCCCCAAGTCATTGCGCAAAGCACTGGCCAATAACCATGTCTATCACACCTTGGATTCTTGTTTGACCGAAGAGAAGAGAATTATATAAAACACTCAACGTACGTACGTACATACATACATATATATAATACACATAAGTTGAGTGTAGTAACAATTAATAAAGAATCCACAGCACAGACAACTGCTCTATTTTTGCGGTTACATGTTATGCTATTGCTTACAACTACTATAATGGTAATTATGGTATTGACCCATAAAATAAAAGAGAGCGCTTTTAATTCTCTGACAAGAGCCCAGAGAAAAAGAAAAGGACTCTCACTCTGGCCACCCTGCAGGCACAACCCCAAGAACAAGAGCCCCTCTCTTTAATGGCAGTCTTCACTAGGGTTGCCAGTTTCTAGGCCTTTATATATATATATATATATATCTCCCGCTCCATTCGGCTTTTCCAGCGATTTCTACTCTTCCCTTACCCCATCTTTGCACTTCTGGTTCCGGTGCGGGTGTCACATTCCGGCAGCATTCCCGGCTAAACAAAGGCCGAATCCACCGCCAAATATTGGTGGCTCAGACGCTTCCCTTGGTATTTTCAGTTCTTTGGAGTTTGCAGCTCAACAGTCATAAGACACCCTCTCTCTCTCTCTCTCTCTCTCTCTCTCTCTCTCTCTCTGCTACTAGTGGGAATGCTTTTTGCTTCGCTTGATCTCTGACTGTTGCTAATTAAATCATTCATTTTTGTGTTCTGTATTTCTATACTTTTGCTTTGGATTTTAGCCTGCGCAGATACTCTCTCTCTAGCAAACAAATCGTCTTTGAACTCCAACTGATAATCGTCTCTCGTCTTACTCGACACTTTGAATCTTCGATCCCATACATATCTCCATTACTATATTTCTCTCTATATAGAGATATGGTTGCTTAGTACTGTAAGTTCAAAAAGGAGTTCCTTTGAACCCTTTTCGTGGCGGTCTAACGTTTCTTTCTACTGCCACACACACACACACACAGTTTGTGTTTGAATTGGAAACCATGCTACTAAACCTGTTTACTGTTCTCTTCTTAGCTCCACTTCTTGTAGACTCCACAGCCCCTGCTTTTAACGATGACGTTTTGGGTTTGATCGTCTTCAAAGCTGGCATCAAAGATCCAGAAGCAAAACTCATATCATGGAACGAAGACGATGACAACCCCTGCAACTGGGTCGGCGTAAAGTGCGATCCCAGGACTAATCGGGTCTCGGAAATCGTCCTTAATGGCTTCTCTCTTTCCGGGCATGTTGGCAGAAGTCTCCTGCGATTGCAATTCCTCCGAGTTCTATCGCTGTCGAAGAACAACTTCACTGGGACAATCAATCCTATTCTTGCCCAATTTGATACCCTGCGGGTCATTGATTTGAGCGAAAACACTCTATCTGGGTCCATTCCTGATGAACTTTTTCGACAATGCAGGTCATTACGAGCAATTTCACTTGCCAGGAACAACCTCTCTGGGCAAATCCCAGATTCTTTGAGCTCGTGCTCAACATTGGAAGCAGTTAACTTCTCTTCTAATTACCTTTCCGGCCCATTACCTTCCGGGATTTGGTCTTTGATTGGACTACGATCACTTGATTTATCGGATAATTTGCTGGAGGGTGAGATTCCTCGAGGAATTGAAAGTTTGTATGATTTAAGAGCAATTAATTTAAGGAACAACAAGTTCATTGGGCAGCTGCCAGAGGACATTGGTGGTTGTTTGCTGTTGAAATCACTCGATTTCAGTGAGAATTCTCTTTCTGGCGTCCTTCCGGAGTCGATTCAAAGACTTAGTTTGTGCACTTCTTTAAGCTTAAGAGGGAATTCATTCGCGGGTGAATTTCCAGATTGGATTGGAGATATGAGAAATCTTGAACGTCTGGATCTTTCTGTGAATAACTTTTCGGGTCAAATTCCAAACTCGATAGGAGATCTGCAGTTCTTGAAAGAATTAGATATATCTATGAATGGGTTCACTGGAAGCTTGCCAGAGTCATTAACAAATTGCATTAACCTTTTGGCATTGGATGTTAGCCATAATTCACTTACAGGTAACCTTCCTCCATGGATTTTTAAGTTGAGCTTGCAGACAGTTTCTCTCACTGCAAACAAACTTAGTGGAAGAATGGTCTATCCTTCTCTGACATCAATGGCGGCCTCTTATCAAAGCCTTCAGAAGTTGGATTTATCTTCTAATGCACTATCTGGTGAAATCCCGTCTGTCATTGGGAGTTTCAGTAGCTTGCTGTTCTTAAATATGTCCAGGAACTCTTTAACTGGTTCTATTCCTGCAACTATAGGTGACTTGAAATCTACACAGGTTCTTGATTTGAGTTGTAACTGGCTAAATGGAAGTATACCTTCTGAAATTGGAGGAGCAGGTTCACTCCAGGAACTAAGGCTTGGGAAGAACTTCCTAACAGGGAAGATTCCTGCTGAGATTGAGAATTGTTCATCCCTAACATCTTTGTAAGTTCTCTTGCACTATCTTGATTTCTTCTATGTGTAGGCATGTGCACGTGAATGTGGTACTGAAAATTGTTATTTCTTATTGATCAATGTTATTTGAAGCTTTCTGAAATCTGAACAATGAAATATTATTGAGTTCAGCTGCCACTGTTTCTTGCCTAAAAAAAGCCATTGCATTCATCTTTTGAAGTCTAGACAGTTAATTGATTCACAATAGTTTTGCATAGGATGGCAAGCTGTTAATTTAGTGTCTGATTTCTTTGAATTGCTTTGGTCTAATTTGATAAAATAAATTGGGTTTCCTCTACATTTTCTGGTTCAGAATCACAATCTTTTATTCTGAGGTATCTACAAGCATGTATCAGTGATTTGTTTATCGTGCTTGAAGCATAAGCTAGGAGACTTGCAATACAACAATTTGATACTCTATTTATACTTTCCATTTGAAATACACAGGATCCTGTCTCAGAACAATCTTACAGGTCCAGTTCCTGTAGCCATTGCAAATCTCAGTGACCTCCAAATTGTTGATTTGTCTTTTAACGACCTCTCTGGAAGCTTACCCAAAGAGCTGACTAATCTTTCCCGTCTCTTCATCTTTAATATCTCCCACAATCGCCTCCAAGGTGAACTACCACTCGGTGGCTTCTTCAACACCATCCCTCTTTCATCTGTCTCTGGTAATCCCTCTTTATGTGGCTCTATTTTGAACCACTCCTGCCCTGCTGTCCATCCTAAACCCATTGTTCTTAACCCCAATTCTTCGTCTGACTCCAAAGGCAGTTCATTCTCTCCAAATCTTCATCACAAAAGAATAGTTCTTAGCATCTCAGCGCTCATTGCCATCAGTGCAGCCATTGTCATTGCCATTGGTGTAGTAATTGTCACTGTCCTCAATTTGCACGTCCACTCGTCTATGCAGCATTCTGCTGCTGCCTTCACAATGTCACGTGAGGATGATTTCAGTCATTCCCCTACCAGTGAATTCAACTATGGCAAGCTTGTCATGTTCTCTGGTGATGCTGGCTTTGTTGCTGGGGCCCCTGCAACGCTCAACAAGGACTGTGAACTTGGGCGTGGTGGATTTGGGGCCGTTTACCAAACAGTCCTTCAAGATGGACGCTCAGTTGCCATCAAGAAGCTAAACGTTTCAAGCTTGATAAAGTCCCAGGAAGATTTTGAGAGGGAAATCAAGAAACTCGGAAAGATCAGACATCATAATCTGGTGGCCCTTGAAGGGTATTACTGGACTCCATCATTGCAGCTTCTTATTAATGAATACGTCTGCAGCGGGAGTTTGT
Organism: Euryodendron excelsum; assembly: GCA_033060915.1. Taxonomy (NCBI): domain Eukaryota; kingdom Viridiplantae; phylum Streptophyta; class Magnoliopsida; order Ericales; family Pentaphylacaceae; genus Euryodendron; species Euryodendron excelsum. Next base: position 558,673 of record CM065395.1, read on the forward strand.
ACAAGCATCTCCATGAGGGGCAGTCCAAAAACTGCCTCTCTTGGCAACAGAGATTCAACATAATTCTTGGGACAGCAAAAGGTTTGGCTCATTTGCACCAAGTGAATATTATTCACTATAATATGAAATCAACTAATGTTTTGATAGACGATTCTGGTGAGCCCAAGGTGGGAGACTTTGGCCTGGCAAGACTGTTACCTATGGTAGACCGTTACATTTTAAGCAGCAAGATTCAGAGCGCACTCGGATACATGGCTCCTGAATTTGCTTGTCGGACAGTCAAGATAACTGAGAAATGTGATGTCTATGGGTTTGGGATCTTGATTCTTGAGGTGGTGACAGGGAAGAGACCTGTGGAATATATGGAGGATGATGTGGTGGTGCTGTGTGATATGGTACGGGGAGCATTGGAGGAAGGTAGGGTGGAGGAATGTGTTGATGGGAGGCTTAGTGGTAGTTTTCCAGCAGAGGAGGCAATACCTGTAATAAAGCTTGGTTTAATATGCGCATCTCAAGTGCCGTCAAACCGGCCAGACATGGGAGAGGTGGTCAAAATTTTAGAATTGATCCAGTGTCCTTCAGAAGGCCAAGAGGAGCTAGAATGAATTTAGCTTCTACAGAGATTGAGAGGAAACAAAAAGGAAATGGAGAACGGGTTTTCTGGGGAATAGGAATCCGGTGTGCTTGTTTAAATACAACAAAAGAATATATTGTTCAAGGTTCTTTCTCTTTTTAACCTTTTTTTATTTAATTCTTCTTGTTCTGTATTTCCAAAAATGAATATTTGTTACAGTTATATTACTGGATTCTTTTTCACCGGTTCTAATTTGGGACCCTTTTGGATATTGTTCTAATGGCATTTCTTTCTGTATGCTAGACTTTGTCTTTTAGTCTTGTGTTTTATTCAAGGATCAAAATTTCGGGGGTCATTTCGGTTGGCTCGGAAACAGAAACGTTTTGGAAATATTTTAAAAATGTTTCGGAAGGTTTCGGAAACATTTCAAAAGTGACAAATATTAAAATAGTAAAATACAATCTTTTGTATAAAAATTGTACACCTTTTATAAAAATTTTAAATTCGGGTTAATACAACATATTGTTTAAGAATGTAGCATTGTGTTTTGGTGCATTTTTCTATAATTCAGTGTGTTTTGATTGTAATAATAGTGTTTCGTTATTCCACTAGTGTTTCGTTTCGGTCCCTTAGGAAACGAAAACGTTTCGGTCATTTCGGTAGAAACAAATGAAAATTTTATTCCTTGGTTTTATTTTGTTGTGCTTGTTTTATATTGTTGGGGAACTCATGTTTCTTCATGCAAATACACAAGCTTGGTCACATGGAGCATGGGCATAATAATGGTAACAAGATGGTCTACAGGACCTGAAATCAAAATAATGATATGGAAGAAAGAAGAGATCATGAATAAGAAATAGGAATACTAAACAAGAAAGGGTATGGAGAGTGAACTTTCAACTGCTCAAAATTGATGCAGAAGTGACATGTATGAAATGGCAAAATGCAGCATATGATTCAGTAGGGGAAACAGCAGAACAGAAATGAAAAATGAAAGAAAAATATACTTGGTACTCATATATCACAGTCAACCCATCTATTTTAGTAAAGGTTGGTTTTATTATTAATGCTTAGATGTGAAGTGTTGTTTAATCAAGTGGCTTTTAGACATCAAGGAGACCTAATCAATGGACTTTGACATCAATAAATTAAAGCATTTCACATGGGGGGTCCTCCAGAGCACTTGTTCCTCTGAAATAGAATATATACAAGAATTGAGAATTTGAAACCCACAAAAGGAAGACTTGAAATATACTCTGAGAAATTGGATTGATAATTTATGCACCTGCCACTTCTGATATTTTTTGTATTTTCCCATTTTTTTTAATTCAATGCAGCAACTGAAAATTTATATGCAAAGGACATCACAACGATTATTACAGTTATAAACTGCTGAAAGTTACTGAGACCTTTACTTTTAGAGTATGTTTTAATAATCAATATAGAGGCTGTTATGTACTTTCTATGATTTCAAATAGCAGCAATTCTGTTTAGGAGCTCTCCTTGTTTTCTTTTCTCTTTTGTCCCTTTTTTTATCCATCTTTGTTTTCTATTTGGGATCACTACTCTTTCTTTTGAGACCAAAGTAAAATATAAGGAATATTTGCTTTGGAAAGAAAGCGAAAGAATTGACAAGTTAACCAACTAGGAAGCTCAACATTGATGAATTTAAAGATAAATGAGAGAGAGAGAGAGAGAGAGTTCTTGGCATTTTCTAACAAAAAGTTCATAAAATAAACCACGTACCCCGTGAAAAATATAGTAAATTGACAAGAAAAGCCTTTCACGGATTTTGAAGCAATGTTGTGGAAGAACAAGAAGACTCTTGCTTTTTCGTCTTTTATGCTTACTTTTCGAGACAAAATCATAGACACCATACAAACTTTCACTAAGTACCTCTAGTGGGTGGGAGAATACTTGGTTAAAAGAATGATGTGGGGACAAATTGAGTTTCTTTTCATGAATAACCCTCATGAATTCATCTCTTCCTTCAAAGTATAAAGTGAAATACCTCATCTTTTATGAGTATGAGAGAGAGAGAGAGAGAGAGTATTGTGCTCAAAGATTGAACAAGAAGTAATAATGGAGCAAGTGCTTGAAACACAAGCCAAAACTGCATTGACTGATGGTGGCAGCTTGTATACAGGGGTAATTGGTGTCCCTTCCCATTTAGATCTTAGTCTAAAGGACTCCAAGTTATATTCTCTACACTTGAATTCAGGTGATCTTCTGCAAACAGAACTACCATGCAATATGCATAGCTAGACAGTTTCCACAAGGCAAAGTCATATGGAGTACTATAATCTACCCAATGCCTACTTCATGTCTAACAAGTCCCTTTTCGCAGGGTTGTTGCTCTGAGTCCCTGATGAGGAAACACTCCGTGCTGGCTTGGTAAAATAAGCTTGTAGAGAAAAGAAAGAACCTATGTACGACGGGACACCAATTCTTGGGAAATTTTTTGAGGTGGAAGATCTATCTACCAAATCTATGGTGGGACTTCGAAGCACAATGAAAAGTGTTGGCTATCATTTCTAAAGTTCGAGTGACGGGCACTAATGGCTAAAAAGATGAGGGAAAATCTCTTTTCCCTCATCTTTTTCTTTCCCTTTGTTTTTTTTCCCTTGATATCCAAACACATACATGGAAAATGGAATCACTCAGACAATTGGAGCAACAAATTACGAAGTATCAAACAGGGGATCCACAAACAGAAACAATTTCATTCTAAAAGAGAACAAGAAAAGGAAAAACACAAACACACACAATTAGATAAGAATGTACTCAATGGCAGCTAGGCCAAAAGGGTATTCAGGGAGCAACCAAACACTCGAGATCCTCGGTTGGTGCTTCAAACAAGTTGTTCAAATGACCTCTGTTGGAACTTCTAAACTGGAGATACAAAAGTTTCTTCACTTTCAGATAAAGTAACTATTTTTCACTTACCAAACCTCTAGACCGCCAATACTGCTTGATATTATTACATGACAAAACTTCAAATGTCAAGAAAGCAAAGCGTGAGAAAGGTTTACATTTACTTCGTAAAGAGTACGTAATTTAACTTATCAAAAGAGGGTTTACAAAATTTACATTCAAATTTCAATTTCTCCTCTCTACATCTTGGCTTTGTCTTCATTTCCTCCTGTAGAAGTACTGTTCCTTTCCCTTCTCTAAATTTACAATTCTAATCATCCCAGTCTTTTTCCCATCCGTCCCTGTGAGAGGACCTAGCAGTAAGGCCACTTGCTGAGATGCTCCCAACATGGCGTCCCCCTGGTGACTTCACTGCCTTGTCCTCATCCCAATCATCATCCCATCCCTCATCCCAACCTTCAGCAGTGTCCACATTAACAGCCGAAGCAGATTCTGGCAACCCCATTTCAAGTTCTTGATACGGAACCCCATCCTTATGTCTCCTCTTCCCAAACTTGCAGCAAGCCCATGTACCCCCAGCAATCAGAGCTATTAGAAACAAGAGGTAAGCACCATAGATGGGGGTCACTTGCTTATAATAAGAAGGGAGCCGCTGCAAAAGGCTTCCTTCAGATAGAGGAGGGCCCATTTGAAGCACGCACTCCCCAATTCCAGCGTTCAATACTATTTTGGCGCTTTGACCACTAGTCAGAGAGAGATTGACCTACAACACAAACAAGCAAATGATGAAAGCAATGCCACCTAAAAGAAGACCACTGTACATGTAGCACCGCGAGGTTAACAATAATCCACAAACACAACTTAATTACACCATGGTCACTCCATGAATTCTGATCCACAATGAAGAACCATAGAAACAAGCATGAGATTTGAATGATGGTCATATATTATTACTGATCAGGGTCTGATGTGGTTAGTATCAGCAGTTCCAGCAAGTACACAAAAAAAGCAGTGCATACAAAATTTGTTGAAATTTTGAAGAACTGATCATAAAATCACATCAGGATCGGAATATGGAAAATATGCACTGTTTTCCTATGTATTGTATCGCAAAAATGTTCTCTACATACACATTGCACTTCTCAACTAAAGTTTTAAAATAAAAATAAAATAGTTATATTCGATACGATGCTTACAGTTTTTGTAATGAATATGAAAAACTAAACATTATCCTTCCATTGATCAGCATTTTTTTTTCATGCATAGATATTCATTCATCCAAATATAATATTTCCAACAGGGAAAGATACTTAGAAGAGTCTTGCAGTCAAATTTACTTTTTCTTTTTTTCTTTTTCCTTTTTCGAGTACCAGCGAATGGGTGGTTACAAGTAAGCTGTTACATGAACTTGGGTACGGGTGTTGGGTGCAAGTATGTGTCTTAAAGTGTGTGATTCATTTCATTATCATATCTAAGGACACCATAGGACTAGATTTTATATTTCTTAGATATTCTTTTAGTTTAGGATAAAATGGTATTTATAAATCAATATAGAGCATGTTATGCATAAAATTGAAATCTTATGCATAGTTTTATAATAAACTTGACTATTTATACATATTTGTTGGATGTATATCAACTAGAAATGTCTGACACATATTTCATACCCGTATCCAAGTGCAAGTGTCAGACAAGAGAACTTTACAAATTTAGAATATTAGAATAATCCATGTAGCATAGAAAATAAGTAATATTATCTCCACATAGTGCGGTTTTAGGCCACACATTGTTAGACAATAGATACCACTATTAGTGTCTCCATGAAGTACGAGGATACATAAGGTTTTCCTTCAACATCTGAAACAACTTGTGTGAGATAATACATATTCTTTAGATTATGTGTCAGGCTACAAAATCGAAGTCAGGCCATATCAACATGAACACATCTGAAGCACTAAACATCTCAAACCCCAAAAGACCATCTAACCTATGTAAATCCTGTTCTATTGTTGACTTCAGCAAGACACACATAATCAAAATCCCGCTGGTGTTTTGGAAGTCGCTCCTGCTAATGTTTTGGAAGTCACCAAGACAGCAACAAATACAATATTCTCCTTTTCCTCATAATCTTTTCCTCCTCCGTATTATCAATCTTAACCATTGTGTCTTGTAAAATTCCTGAAGTGTAGGCAACACTTTTAGCGATCCTGTTTTATGTCATATTGATGGGCCCATAAAGTTTTAATTCAGGCAACCATACTCAAAAACTAACAAGATTTTGTGAACCTCATCTAGATTATGCTTTGAAAAGTTGCTTGGTAGACTGTCACTTCCAATAAATTGCATTTCCATTCGTAACAAATTTTCCACAATGGCTATAGCCTACAGCCAAATTTCAATTGCTGATTTTACTCGGCTCTTGGGCATCATACCATTTACAAGAATATCAGAAAGAAATAATGAATTATCAGAGATAAAAAAATACATACCCTTTCAGTTTGGTGTTTGGGGATTTCATGTTCATTCATAACATCCTTCATAGAAGTTGGGACAGTAATATTCACTTTCAAAGTGCTTTCTCCTTCATTTTGGACTAGAAGCACCAAATCTTTGGACCCTGCTACAAGTAAAAGAAAGGAAGGTAAAGGGCCTTTCTCCGCTTCAAGAAACAGGTGAGACTAATGCTCCTTTTGGTTCCTGCATTTAGTGACGGAAAAAGAAGAAAATGCAAAGGAAATCATTGTTCTTTATTTGCTTACCATGGCACTAAGCAGTAACCCCTTATGGAAATCAATATAAATTAATAATACAAGATCTAGTCATTTTTAGTTGTCTAACATCAATATGAATGCTTCACCTTAACCATAATAACTTAGATGCAAAAATCCCCATTCATGAGAATTAGTGACATTTCAATTCGCATTGAAATTCATAAATCTGAGGATTGTACCTAAACAAAAGAAAAAAAAAAAAAAAAAACTTCATAGCTGAACAGAAGAGCAATGTAATTTACCACTCTCAAGACCTTGAATGCAAGCAATCAATGTCTTCTGGATACTGCAACTGTTGGTTGACCCCTCGCAACTCCCATAACTCCTCGAATGTGAGTTAGTTTTGCCATCAGTTTTCTCTTTCCCTCCCTGATTCTTCTCATTACCAATCTGCTTCTGAGCGGGTGGACTTACAGAAGCTATATCATGATCATCATTCTTCAAGCCGTCTGGATTTACTTTTCTGGAATCATTCAACAACGGGGGATCCTTAAGCTTTTCTCTTCCAGACTTATCAGCATCAATTGGACTAGCTTTCGATATCTTGCCACTCGAAATAGGGCTAGGCAAAGGCGAAATCTAAAAACCACCTCATGTCTCAGTATCTCAAGAAACAAGCAATCACATACTCAGATACAGATAGACCGTACACACACACACACACATAGACATATATATATATATATATATAGAGAGAGAGAGAGAGAGAGAGAGAGATACATTTGTTGCAGGAGAGTTATCCTTTGGCGCCACACCGATCAATTTTCGGAGACTCCAGAAAGGGTAGGCACTGGAGCAATCAGAAACAGTCAAGAACAAGAAGATTACAGTGAGAAACCCATTTCTATCCATTCCACGAAAATTCTCGGAAAATAGGAAGGCAACTTAGCCTGTGGAAATCAAACCGCGGAACCAAATCTGATTCCCAATCCTAGCACTTGGTCCAACAAATTCCTCATTCTCTTAACAAAACCATATATCCATTTTCTCATATCAACACCAAAAATGATACAAAAACAAGTTGGATTTCGAAGCTTAGAATTTACACAGAGAAAGAAAGAAACGAAGAGATCGAGAATCAGCAGAGATGAAAAAAAATACTAAAAAAAACTGATTCTAGTTCACATAACAGGGTAAAAGAGAAATAAGATCTTGAAAACTCTAGGGTTTTAGATCCGAATTTGCCAAATAGAAGATCAAAATGAGAAGTAAACATACTTCAAACTGGCTGACGCCGACGAGCAGTAATTGATCGGAAATGTGACACGTCGTTGTGCATTTGGTTTTGGGCCGTGGGCTGCATGAAACGTCTTGAATCTTGGGCCTTCCTGTCACTCCCCAATACAGCCTATTCTCGGCCTATGGTAAAGATTTGAGAGTTTCCTTCTATACATTAGCGGTTGCCTCGTGCAATGCACAGAATTAGATAGTATTGTTAATAAAAATAAATTTTATCATATTTTAGGTTTAATAGTTATACGTGATTAATTATTATATATAAATTTTAATTAAAGTTGTAAGTATTATTATATTTTATTTTTCTTAAAATAATAGATATACTATAATAACTCAATTTAAAATTTAGTTTTAATGTATTAAACTTCTTTTAATGTTAGACGGATGTACTTATATATATATATACACATTACATATTCTACTCAAATTGACCTACTTGATATGACAAATTAAATTTAATAATAATTATAGTTCACATTTTAGATAAATTTGAGATAGATTTAAACTCTAGAAAACTGACATCATCGTATGTTTATATATGGTACAAAAATAATAGAGTGAGTTGGATGACTGAACAAATTCAATAGTTATTTAATATTTTATATATCTATCTATCTTACAATAGTAATAAAATGGGTTAAATAAACAAACAAATTTAATAGTTATCTAACCAATTGCCCATGTGACGTGGCATTTTAATTAATTATACGATCCTATCATATCTCTAAAATGTAAATAAATATTAATATATAAATTTTATTTTATTTAATTATAATAAAAAAAATTTAGATATTAAGTTCTGAAAAAGTTCTGAAAATCTGATAATATATATATATATATATATTTTATCTATCTTACAAAACTAATTTTATCTTATATATATACATAACTAATATATCGTATCGTATTTCTAAAATGTAAATAGATATTGATATATATATATATATGATATTTTATTTAATTATAAATCTTTTTTTTTTATATATTAAGTTTCAGAAAGAGTTCTGACAATCTGATATTATATATATGTATCTTATCTATATTATAAAACTAATCTTATCTTATATATATATATCTTATATAGAATAAATTCAATAGTTATCTAATCAATTGTCCCTGTGACGTGGTATTTTTAAAGTATCTTAACATTTAGAGCGCCACATAGGAGAGAGGCAAAATAAAAGGGCAAATACAACTTTTTTTATATATATATATATATATGATTTTCTACTTATTTCTACTTACTAGTTAAAAAATGCTATTTTTGAAAAAAAAATTGGACCTAAAATTCTCATACAATGATGTGATAATAATATTTTTTTAATTAAAATATGTTGTAATAAATATTTTATTTTACAATGAAATGTTTTAATTTAGCCATATCATTATTTATATAAAATTTTATATAAATTTTCAGATTATATAACATTAATAGTTAAAGAATCCTCTCATGGATCCAAGCACTCCAAGCATATGTCAAAAGTTTAGACACAACATACTGGCAAGAAACTTAGTACAGAATATGCAGATTGCTCAATCTCTTTAATGCTTTTGTATGGAGTAAGCCTCATAGAAAAAAGAGAACCTATAAGAGATATAAAACACAGTTTTCATCAAGCAAGGAAGAATAAAGTGTTGAAAACAGTTTGGCTGTTTGAAATCTGGCTTCTTCCATGGCTTTGGCTCCGTGTAACCAGGTCGCGGTGAAACTTAGAGATATGCTGCTTGTAAAATTTGCAGATGCCACGACTAATATACATGCAACACATTACTGTCCCGTAAATTGGCATGCTTATAAAAACCATTAGTGAGGGAAAAAAAATCAAGTGCTACAATCATATGACCAGAATGATTAAGAGGCTATTAATTTAAAACAAAAACGTTTATCATGATGGCCTTTATTACAGTAATATTACTGTTATATTATTTTAGTAAAAAATTTTGTACAAATTTCTTAGGTTTGTTTAGAATCCGAATTTTCGGTTGAAAAAGTAAAAAAAAATATGAGAAAAAAGAGAATAAAAATACTCTTTTATTTTGTTTTATTTTTTTATAAAAAATTCGAATTCTAAATGAAGTATAAAAAAATATTATTTTCTGGATAGCTATGATTTTCTTTTGAAAAACAAAAGATTTTGAATTGGTGTATCATAAATGTGGAAGTAAATACCCAAAAAACATTATTAAGACCCAAAAGCCGATGGATCATTTCATGTCATGTTACCATATAAAACCGAACCATCGAGCGATCAACTCACCATGATACGACCAAGTCAACATCTATGGGTAATTAGTCAAAGTTGATTATAATGACCGTTGACCACAGACTTAATGTGACGACTGCTGGACTTCTCTAGGGCGCAGATAAGCCATTACCGAGAGCTCCGTTTACCATACTGTCACTGTTTTGCGCCGTTTGATATTTACATATTGTTGGCTGATCGTTACATACACACATATACATATGTTGCAGCCTTTCTGTGCTGGCAATACTTTGTGCAGTTGCTTGCTTGTATGAGACCTTGCATCAGCTTGGCTTCCCAAAAGCTCAGCGTGACACTTCCTTCAAGCATAGCGCACAAAAAGGTAACCCCTTACAGCTTTCATCATACATATGCCCAGACATATATATGTATATATGTAGATCATACACGTAAGGTGAATTTTGGACTGGATAGGAGGGGTAGTGTTTATGGGCAAATGGAGACAAAGGATGGGATAGAAGTGATTCGGAGACGGTTTGGGGATGAGCAGAGCACACTGTTGGACCGGTTTGAAAGGCTCTCCTTTGAGGTCCAGTTGAACCAAGCCATACAGCTGGGTCGTAGCCTATCTGAGCCAAGTGTGCCTCGCCAGACCCAAGCGCCACCATTGCCAGTATTACTGGCTCCACCATCCATGGCGTCGATGGTTCAACATGGGCGGAGTCGTGAGTCGGGTTTCAAGAAGGTTCTGAAGAAGTTGCTCAAACCGATACTCAGAAGGAGGAGCGGAAGAAAGGAGGTTCCAGATCCAAAGGACCCCTGGTCTTGGAAGGCGTGTAGTAGATCCATGCGGGTTTGAATGCTTTTGGATTTTGGGATCAGTTCTATATATACATATATATATATATATATATCCATATCCCATATCATTGTTATATTGTCTACATCGATTACCAATAAGAACGACTGAACTTTGAAGTTGGTAATTTGTAAAAAAAGGAAATGAACTTCTTGGATATGGATGCTCCCCATTCCATGAAGTTCTTGTGTAGGTACTTTACGATACATTAGTTTTCTTGAACAATAAATGTTGTACGTTACTTTTTTTCTGTTGGCTGTGTTGTATTAATGTTCCAGTGGATATTGGTCTCATTGATTTTCTCACACTAGTCATAAACTTCTTTTAGGTAACTCATAAAACTTTTCCCAACTACTTGGGCTGTCCTTCTTGGATCTTTGTGTTTTTTGGCTATTCTACTTTAGCAAATGCCATGATATCAGTTAAATTGTAATAAATATGTATTTCTTTACTTTATCAAACCAAATTAATTTTAGCCTTTCTTATCCTCTAGGCTCTAACATGACTCGCAATGTAAATATTATTGACATTTGTTGTACCTGTCTAACTTATCTCAATTGATTGTTGTTTTCATTTTATCTTCGATAGCTATTATCTCTATTATCTCACGAATTTATTCGTTATAACCTTGTCTCTCTTAATTTTATTACTCAACTTGTGATCCTCAATTCAATTACATTCATTTTACCAATATATTTCTCAATTGCTCAACTCGTTACCATAAAGCTTGAATAAAATTTTCTTTTTAATACCAGGGTATGCTTCAAGAATTTCGAAGTATTTTCTTCACCTAAGATAAATTTTTTAAAATATTAAAAGATAAAAACAGAACGAAAATGATTGTATTTTAAATTTTCTAATCATTTTTATTTTTTAAAATACCAAAAAAAAAACTAAACAAAGGATGTGTTTTTTTTCCCCTAAATTTGAGTTCAACAATATCTTTAAACCGGGTGATTCGCTCACCCGCCAGCAGCTACTCTCTCTCTCTCTCTCTCTCTCTCTCTCTCTCTCTCGTTTTCGTCTCCATGTCCTCCACCTTCCTAGCTTCCTCACCTCTTCACTCTTCCCTTCCATTTCCTCCACTGAAAAGCCCTTTCTTTTTCTTCAACCACAGTAACACCCAAGAAAGTAAGTTAGTTCTGTTTGCGACACTGCCTACTGCTGCTAGTAATTCTTCACAGAGAACATCATCAAACCTTCTCAGCCTCGCTAAGAGAACTGATAGATTATGCAGCCCAAAAGAGATTTCTGATTTAATTGATCACAATGGCTTACTCCCCAAAGAAGAAGCCAAACTTGATTTTGATAAGAGAAATAGTAGATTACAAGTTCAAGATTTGGTTACGAGAATTAGAGTATTACCCACTACGCAGAGAACCAGAATTGTCGATATCTTGGAGACGGGTGGTGGATTCCAGACAATACCTGACTTCAATGATCTGCTCATGGCGTTGGTCACAGCAGATGAGCTTGAACTTGCTAGGAAATTGTACTCCAATTTATCATCTTATGGATTAGTGCCGAATTGCTGGACATATTCTGTTATGATCAGGTGTTATTGCAAGAAAAACGAACCCAGTGAGGCCAAAAGAGTTTTAGACCACATGGTTGAAAATGGGTTTCAACCAACTGTTGCAACATTCACTGTCCTTGTCAATGCATTCTGCAGAGGAGGCAGAGTGCAGAAAGCTCTCGAGGTTCTGGGCATGATGGGTCGAAATAATTGTGAACCAACGATTCAGACATACAATTGCTTGTTAAAGGGGTTGTGTTATGTGGGGAAGGTAGAGAAAGCTTGTGAATTGTTGACGAATATCAAGAAATCTTCAATGAAACCTGACATTTATACGTACACGGTAGTCATGGATGGATTTTGCAAGGTGGGTCGATCAAACGAAGCATCTGAACTGCTTGATGAAGCTCTGGAGATGGGACTGACCCCCCATATGGCCACTTTCAATACTCTTTTTACTGGGTATTCCAAGGAGGGAAGGCCATTGGAGGGTATTGGTTTGCTGAAGCAAATGAAAGAGAGAAATTGCATGCCTGATTACATCAGCTATAGCACCTTGTTGCATGGTTTGTTGAAATGGGGTCAAATTCACGCAGCGCTGCGGATTTACAAGGAGATGGTGGGGATTGGTTCTCAAGTGGATGAGAGGATTATGAACACTCTATTGAGAGGGCTATGCAGGAGGTCTCGGATAGAGGAAGAGCTGTTGAAAGAGGCCTACCAAGTGTTTGAGAGAATGAAGAACAGGGCATTTATTATTTATGATTTTACTTATGATCTAGTGATTGAAGCCCTTTGTCTTGGAAGGGATGCAGACAAGGCTCTGATCAATTTGCGAGAGATGGTTGGAGTTGGATATGCTCCAAAGACGATTACCTTCGACAATGTTATTCGAGCACTCTGTGCCGAAAGAAAGGTTGAAGAGGCATTGTCAGTTTTAGTCATGTATGGAGGGAGTAGAATCCCCAGCAGAATTTCTTTCAACATTTTGATTGAGGAATTCAATCGACAGGGCAGGCAGTCGGGTGCATGTAATGTGTATGGTGCAGCATTGAAACTAGGGGTGATTCCACAGAGAAAGCCCAGAGGCGGCTAAGCTAAGTTAAGCTGGGTCTTCCTCCAACCAAAAGGCATCGCTTTGTTATAGAAGAATGCCCTTGTATTTCTAAAACTTCACATTGAATGGTAAACTTTGGAATATGAGAATTTGCTTGATTGTTAGTAAGTTACATCCATGAACACTATTAGCTTGGTGTGTGGAGGGCTACAAAGTTTTGCTTTAGGACGACTTGCAGTTATTAGAGAAACAAATAAAGATATTAACATATCCTCATAATCTGCGATTCAACTTGAATGACTAATAGGTAAAACTTCTCTTCTACTAAAAAAACATATAGCAATTTCCTATGAGATTTTCTTACGAATACAATTTCCATCACTTTTGGCAAAAATTTGACAGTTTGCATCTCTTCCAGAGTCCAATTCCTAAAGGACATGCCCTTGCATCCAAATGGACATGGAACTCCTGAAGCCAATAAGCAGACATAGATTAGTTGAATCTTCCGCAGATGAAAAGGTGATCTCTACTCCATTATGCACGACTCATGTACTGCCCAGTTCTAGTATCCACCAATATTTCCTGACCTCGCTCTATGAATAACGGGACACTAACAACAGCACCCGTATCAAGAGTTGCAGGTTTAGATCCACCTAAGAAACAAGTTGAACCAAAGAATTAGAACTGATGGTCATTCAACACATTTTTATAACTCCAAAGAGTCAACGACTCCAAAAATAATATCCTAATAGTAGTAGTAAATGCAAATTTAACAGATGCCATCACTAGTACAAAACCACACCAAAATAATTATGTCTAAAGAGAGAACAAGAACACTACCTTGTGCTGTGTCACCTTTAAGGCCAGGATCAACATCAATCACAGTCAATTTAACAGTGATGGGGAGTTCAAAGCCAATAATCTGCAACCATGGGAACGTTTAAGTTCTCTAAAGAAAAAACAGAAAGAAGTAGGAGACAGAGAATCAATGCTATCTGTAACTTACTAATGTATGCTGTACACAATAGGCATACAAATGTAAGTGTGAATTTCAGCGTTGTACAATATAAAAATCAAGTGATAAAGTCTGCCAACCATTCATAAGGCAATTTCCATAGTAGAGCAAGCCATCATAAAGTGCATTTCCAAGTAAACCCTGCCTTTCTTTATGTAGCATAAACAACTAGAGGCTACTAAATAGTAATCCACAAAACTCCATTTTCAACAGACATTGTACATTTTTGCATAAAACCAAAAAAGTGTGGCAAATAAGACAAGGGAAAGAACAATTTAAAGGCCAAAAAATATGGAATTGAAACATACTTTCCCCTTCCAAAATAGCAAAATGCAGTCCATGCCTTCTTTCAACCACTTTGCCTTATCTCCAACATCTGACTCATTAAGACGAGATTCCTCATATGTAGTCTGAAAATAGAAATAACAGGTTTAAGATATATGTTGCAGGAAACATAAGAATGTGATAATTAAGATAGATGTTCGAGAATCAAGCCATTAGTTAGGAGCTAGGATGTATGGACACTGACACGAGCACAGGTACGAATAAAAAATGAGAATAAGGACACGGCAGGGAACGACAAAAAATATATTTCTTATATATTTTATTTGCTACGTATATTATTGTAACATTCACGAACCACCAACAATATAAAAAAAATACTAATTTAACATGAAAAACACCTAGAATTCATAATTCAATCATCATTTACCATAAAAACATGATGAAAACATGTTTAAAACTTAAACTTGCAATGTGTTTCATATGTGTTTAAGTGATAGATACGTGTTTCTAGAGTTAGAAATTAGTACTAATAACTAAAATTTAAAAAAAAAATTTGAGGAAAGAAAGAACGCTGGGAGATAAATACTAGAGGTACTACGGGAAATTTCCAACATCATATAAACCTATAAGAAAGAAAAAACAAAAAATTATACACACTGACACAACATATCACCACCTAATCTTTTTGTAATTCCACCACTTCAGGGCACTAGATCTTAATCGTAATAAGACTTATCAAATCCTGTGCATGGTAAAAAGCTATTCAAGTTGTTTTGAGAAAAATAGGCAAAAAAAAAAAAAAAATCAAATTATTAAACTTACTAGATTCAACTAAATCATGGTTTTAAAATGTAGTGAATTTATAAGCAAATTCACCAAGTTAGGATTACAATTCAAACAAAAAAATGCTGATAGAAGTTAGAATCACCAAAATTTTGGAAAAATTGTATTCGGAATTTGAGAAAACAGCATTTTTTTATAATTTTAGTTAATCCAGCAAAATTCAGACAAAATATTCAGCTGAGATTGGTCAAAATTAAGAAAAAAATATTGAACATTAAGATTTCATTAATATCAACCAGCTTTCTACTTTGCAGTGGCTAATGTAATAATATAAAATGGTTTGAATAAAGCATTTTGAATAAGGCAAATATAATAATATTAACCAACACGAATAAATAGACGAAGCACAAAGCCAGATCATAGGGGGTAATTCTTTCCTGAGTTGCTGTCGAGGGTAAGATATAGTAAGGAGGCTGTAGCACCAATAACATAGTATATGAAAAGGAAAGTGGACAATACCAAGTCCATAAAAACAAACTGCGAGCCATCTTTATACGTGTATTGCTTTGTTTCCTTGAATATATCTGCCTCATCAATCTGGACAAATGATAACACGTCAGATAGAATCATTTGGATGACGGTAAGCTAAGAAAGCAGCTTGTAATACTGTATGTTTTAAAGGATAATAAAACCTTAAAAAACATGTCTATGCAGTTGATGCAAACACCTGAGATTGTAGTTATCATGATACAATGACCAAATAAACACACTAAAGGAAGCCAGGTGCAAGATAGCTGAAGTGGCAAGGTGCAAGTTAGTTGAAGTGGCAAGGTGCAAGTTAGCTGAAGTGGCAGTTAGCAGTTTAGCCAGTTACTGTAGTTGAATAAGTATCAGTATTTGTAAGCCAGAAATAGGGGGGCAAACAGGGAGTTAGTTAGAGTCAGTTACAAGGATAGCAGTGTATAATAAGAAGGTAGAAGGAGAAGAAAGTTGTGTTGAAAATTGTTTGAGTCTTTCTGGTGAATTGTATGAACTTCTTGAGTTTTGAAGTTAATCATTCATCACAAGGTTCCCTTGCTCTGTTTTCTCTTCTTTTTGTGCTTTTCTCCCATGGGTTGTATCAATATAGCATGAGATGAATTTAACTTAACACACTAGTTTTTTTGCTATCAACAAGTTAATATATCTTTCTGCTTCAAGCATAGCAATTGAGGTTTTCCAGAATTACTTTCAAGATTCTCATTTTTTTTCCTCTAAGGCCAAATGAAGGGGGAAATTTTTTGATCTACTAGATTTAAAGCTTATGCAGAGCCCAGTCAAAGCAAGCTTGACCACCAACATTTATATTACCAAGGGCTCTGGAGGCATTTTGACGAGTCTGACCTGTGGCTGTGCCAAGAGAAGCTCCATCAGAAATATATAATTTAATCACTAGATTATCAGAAGTTGATCTCGTTTTATAACTGATGGCACTCTAAAAAGTACAATCAAAGTCTCTAATTGTAAGCTATTGTTAGTAATTATTTATATATTATTTATAATTTTAATATAAAATTAGTTTTCTTTTTACGTTTTTGGGTTCTGTATAGATTTAAAGCTAAAATTGAGTAAAATGAAATCGACGGACGCACAGACATTTATTCGGGTGTTAATTTACTATACTATATTATATAATATATGTGTGTATTATATTATACATATATATACGTGTGTGAGTATTACATATTATATATATGTGTGTGCAGGTTTGAAAATGGAGCAATGACCGACATAAATTGAATGGAGCAGCAATGAATCAAAAGGATTGAAGAAAAAACAAAAGAAATGGCCGACATAAATTGAATGGAGCAAATGCTTTGAATAAAGAAAGGAAAATAATTGATTTATTCGGCCAAAAGAATGAAATGATGGTCAATTGTCCGCCAAAAGAAATAAGAAAAAAAAAAAAACTTCAAAGCTTCCTCTTCAGCCGAAGAGGAAGTCTATAAATAGGGAGAGCTTCGGAGCTCCATTCAATTGTTTTCTTTCGTAGGAGTAGATTTTCAGTTAGTTTGTTAGCAGTTTTTCAGTCAATTAATTTTTCATTTCAGTCTTTTCTTCACTGTTATTCTGCTGTAATAAACTTTTTTATTTATGAAGTCATTTTCTTCCAAATTATGTCTTTTTATTATCATGAGTAGCTAGTTTTATTCTAAGAACTAATTGTGAAGATTACGTGCCGGCATTGGGATAATCAATTAAAGTTTGTCTTTTCATTCCATATTTATTTGAATACTTAAGAGTTTTTGTACATGTTCGGTATATTGCATGCTTGACCACATACACGTATATTTTATGCACGTAATGGTTTTGTGTTTTGTAAATAAGTTTAAGTTTAGGAGTATCGTAATTAATAGAGGAGTAGTGTAAAGTAAAGTAAATGCTAGTTTACTTATCACTTTCAGAGGCTTGTATCATTTATGCGGGTTCTCTGTTTGGTATATTTTTTTTTTCTTTCTTCTGGCCAACAATTGACCATCATTTCATTCTTTCGGCTAAATAAATCAATCATTTTGCTTTCTTTATTCAAAGCATTTACTCCATTCAATTCATGTTGGCCATTTCTTTTGTTTTTTATTCAATCCTATTGATTCATTGTTGCTCCATTCAATTCATGTCGGCCATTACTCCACTTGCACACCTGCACACACACACGCACACACACATATATATATAATATGTAATACTCACACACACGTATATATATATGTATAATATGATACACACATATATTATACAACATAGTATAGTAAATTAACACCCGAATAAATGTCTATGTGTCTGTCGGTTTCATTTTGCTCAATTTTAACTTTAAATCTGCACAGAACACAAAAACATTAAAAAAACTAATTTTATATTAAAATAATAAATAATATATAAATAATTACTAACAATAGCTTACAATTAGGGACTCTGATTGTCCTTTTTAGAGTGCAATCACACCTGCCAACTAAGCTATTGTTAGACCCTAGCAAAACAATAAATACACTTAAATACATAGACTCCACTTTCATAGGGATCACGAGTGCATTTAACATATGCACCAAGCCTTTAAACCCCTAGGTTACCCCTAGTGGACGAGTGATGTCTCGTGAAAGTTTCCAGTGATGGTACCCACAAATATCAAAATGTGGACCGAAGAGGAAGTCTATAAATAGGAAGAGCTTCAGCGGAGGCGTTGGGTGGGGGTGGCCACCGGGGGGATGTGGGTGCGAGGAAAGGGAGCTCCATTCAATAGTTTTATTTCTTAGGAGTAGATATTCAGTTAGTTTGTTAGCAGTTTTTCAGTTAATTAATTTTTCATTTTAGTCTTTTCTTCACCATTATTCTATTGTAATAAATCTTTTTATTTATGAAGTCATTTTCGTCCAAATTATGTTTTTTTTATTATCATAAGTATCGCATGCTTGGGCACATACACGCATATTTTATATAAGTAATGATTTTGTATTTTGTAGACAAGTTTAAGTTTAGGATCGTAATTAATATAGGAGTAATGTAAAGTAAAGTAAATGTTGGTTTACTTATCACTTTACAAAGGCTTGTATAATTTATGCAAGTCCTCTATCTAGTATGTTTTTATATTCAAACCTATGGTAGGTACCTAAGGCTCTTCATCTTAATCTGGAATGGATTGCTTTTATATTTTTGGTAATTAAAATCTAGATCCTTTTGAAAACTTAAACTTTTACTTATGTTTGTAATACTTTTTGTCTTGACAAAGCAGTCAGTATATGCAAATCGATGATAAGAATCTTTAATAATAATTTAATAAGTATCTAGCTAGAATCTTTGAAAACATGTACCTTTCATTATGCTTGTTACACTTTTGCTCTAACAAAGCATTACTGAGTATTTATGAATTGATTGTGAAAGTTCATGATTTTAACGTAATATTCTAGTATTTGGTTATCATTAAATATTCTCATTTGTTGATTTATGAGGCTCAAGAGAGCCAAACGATTGATAGATGGTAAACCTGTATTGATCAACCCCAAGCAAGGATCAAAATTCATTTCGTTGGCCAAAACAATTTGGTTTCCCCAGCCACCGAAGTGAAACAGCAATGGAATTCCGAAATTCCATGGGTTCTAACGAAACAACTATGTTTCTGTGTGTTTCGTACGAAACTAAGTCGTTTCGTTGGAAACAATTGCATGGGTCGAAGCACGGTAAGTGTGTGCATCTCTTAGCTACAGAAAGCCCGTGATTCCGTGAATTGATTCAATTGAATTAATTGATTGAGAGGAGAAAAAAGAGATAGAAGACAGACGGAGGGAATCTAGTCAGAGAATCTGACACACCGAAGCAAAAAAAATTCAAAAAAGTCATGAAACCTGGGAAGAAATTACAGAAAGAGGTAGAAGACAAGGGTAGAAGACTTACCCATGTCAGCCAAAAGCCAGACTCCATGTACATCTTCTTCCTTCTCTTCTTCTTGGCTTCAATCTTCTTCTCCCCCCTCCTCTTCCACAGATCTGTTTCTCTCTCCCTTCTTCTCCCCTCTTCTCTTCCCTAGATCAAACGATTCAAACCCAAGTCCAGACTCCAGCGATATCCTCCCCCTTCTCTCTCTCTCTCTCTTCGACGTCTTTGTGTGCCTCTCTCTCTGTCTCTTTTCTGCGACTTCCCCACCCCCCCTCCCTCTCTCTCTCTCTCTCTCTCTCTCTCTCTCTCTCTCTCTCTCTCTCTCTCTCTCTCTCTCTCTCTCTCTCTCTCTCTCTCTCTCTCTGTGAGTCTGACAAAGCTGGAAGTTCAAGGTCTCTTCCTTCGGCTAATATGAGTGATTTACATAAATTAGATTTATATTTAGGTTTTCGTTTTTAATTTTGGATTTAATTATGTTTTATCTTTTATCTTTTATGTTTTATGTTAATTTATAATTAATTTGATCGATTGGGGCTTTGGCTATTTCAACTATTGAGTAAAAAATATATCTATATGTATAATATTGTAAATTACCAAAAGTTATAGGTTTAACAAATATAAATATTATTACATTATTACTAATTTGAATAAGAGTGAAATATAAGTTTTATGTTAAAAACATATTTGTAATTGTTATTGTCATATATATGCAGTAAATAAATTAATTATCTTTTTTATTGAACTTTTTAAATTTTGATATATTAAAAAAACTCGACTTTTTTTTTTTTTTTTTTGCAATAAAAATCTCTCCCACTTACAAACTTAGGCTAAGAGGGAATAATTAAAATAAATATTTTGAATATGAATAAAATATTGGACATATAATTTATAGTTAATTTTAGTTGTTTATGTATAACTGAATATAATTTTTTTGCAATAACTGAAGATAAACTATTGGACATATAAACTTAGTTGTTTGTATTTAGATGTTGCCATGTAAAAACTTGACATGTTTGCTCATTTTATTGTCTATTTTCGCATTACATTATCACTTACTAGTTACTACTCAATTCTATTTATGTTTATGTAGTTCCAATGAATGTATATCCTTTAAACATGTTCCATTATTGTCATATTAGGACTAAAATTTTATATTAATAGACATTAAATTATGTTTCTAAATATTTCTTTATGTTTTCTATTTTTTTTCTGTTCCCACCATATTTTCAAAATGTTTCCAAAAAGTTTTCGTTTTCGAGCACTTCAAAACGAGCCTTCGAAACGAAATTTTGATCCTTGACCTAAAGAAAGTCACATGATTGGATCAGTTGGATCCAAAGCTATTTTTAATTTGTTTATTTTGCAGTTTAATTTGACAATCATCAAACCTCTCAAAAATAATTTGTTCAACTCTCATCAACAAGAGGTGAAATTCAAACCGGTTGGTTTAGGTTCTAACTTAAGCCATCTATGACACTTCTATGTCTAACATGGCTTAATCGGTATCTAACCCATTACCTGGGGTGAATTATGGCACTAACCATCTACAACTGTGACATTTCATATAATTTAGAACTCCGTTCCCTGTGAATCGACCCCGTTCTTACCGAGTTATTTTAACTGTTACTTTGCCGCACTTGTACATGGGTGTTTAAATTCCCACAATCTGGGCATAGACAAGCAATTTTTAGCACCTTGGTTGGGAAAGACAAGCAATAACTGAAACAAATTCCTATTTACCATCTATTATGGTTTTGTTCTCCTGAACATTGTGCTGCTTCATTCTATTGACAATACATCTCTGGGTTTTATTTCATGAAGAAGGTCAACTAAATCTTGGTATACATTATGAAGCCAAGTTATAACTTTTTGCTAAAGGCTATTACATGTCGATAAATGAGAATCTTACAGATTACAATTCCAAGGTTACAAAGTGGTACAATAGTTTTCACCCTTCCCCAGTTCAGAATATGTATGAAAATAGAACTAAATCTTCAATGAAGTCATCCAGTAGAAAAGAAAAGAGAAAACCTACAACCATCATACGTACATATGAATGGCACATGTCTAGGATGTGCAATATGGACATGACGTGGACAAGTCAAAGACGGCGATTTTTAAAAATTGCAAGGCACGGCATGGTAGGAAAACAGTAAAAATATATTTTTTGACATTTTTTTGTACATTATATATATGAATATTTTTGCTAAAAGATAAAGAGAAATGGCAAGATAACACTAATTAAAATTAAAATGCATGTATTCTAGAGCTTAAACATCAAATTAGATTAAATGTACATTGTTTCTATTTACAATAAGATCCCAAGTTATTTTCTTCAAACTTCCAAAGTATTTCATGTGTGTTTAAGCGGCAAATGCATGTCCCTCAAGTGTCCGAAATGTGTCCAATTCTAAAAAATTTAAAAATAATAAAACAAGTTTAGATGTGTGCCAAACACATGTCGAAGGAATATCTAATGAGTGTCGTGTCCGACATGGACACAGCACCTTCTTAGAAGTGTCCGTACTGCTTAGTGTATAGGTCAACGTTATGTATATTCATCACTAGAAACTTTGACGATCTTACAACAACTGTTGCACAAGCAACCCAGCAAAAAAATCAATCCATGTCTGCCCAACCCGCCACCAAAAAAGGTGGAGAAAAACATAAGAAGAATAAGAAGAAAATATTCGATTAGTCTTCAGTTCAATAGATATTACCTTACTTCCAGCACGAAAAGTTTTCTCAACTGAGTTTCCTGTCAAATAATTTCGCAATGTAGTTCTCACATATGCAGCTCCTTTACCAGGTTTCACATGCAGAAACTCTACACAATTCCACCACACAGAAATTCAATAAATTAAAATTAGTACAGATGAGGAAATTCTAGATATCTACTCTCATCCCATGAACACTTTCCCACAAACATGCCCTGCAGGTACATGCATTCAAACTATCTGTTGCTTTGAAGCTCAAGTGGTTTGATGTTCCTAGCATTCACAGAAACATAACCATGTCGTCATTTCACATAATAATATCCAGCATTCATAACCCATGCAAACCAAATCATTTGGTATCCAAGATACTTCTGCAATAATAATTAATAGTAAAGTACAGCATGCACTATTTGTTCTTTCTGTAAATATACAATAAGATCTCTTTTGAACAATGAAACAGTAAATTTGACGGGAATTCTGTGTTAGTAAAAGCAAATGAGAATGTAAATTGAATTGTTTATCAGTTTTACAAGCAGAGTGCTAGATCAACTCAAGAATTTGTATTTCACATATAAAAAACACCACGATATAATGCAAAGCAGAAACAGCCATGGACAGTATGGTGAAATAGATATAGATATGCAAATATTAATAAATATATATTCCTAATTTGCCAAAGGCATTCAAGAATTATTTCATATTTTAATTGTGCATTAGCAGATCAAAGAAAAAAGCTAATGACCAGTTAATTAAATTAGGGGAGCATTTTAGTGTTGCTTCAATTTGACTGGCTCTTTGCACTTTCTATAGGATTTGAAGTGAAAAAGTATCACCTATGGCCACAAAAAAACAGGAAACAGTACATATCTATCTTGGTATATAAGTATATGACCAAATTTAGGTTTATTTGAAATTGAAAATTTTAAAATTTGCAACATTAGTGATCAGATAGGCTGCCAATTTCCATAATAAATCCTTTCATGATGATAATTTTTACATTGAATGGTACCAAAAGACACTCACAAAATGAACATCAAGCAGTGGGTAAATACAATCTACAGTTTAAACAATATTTTCCAACATCTCACGATTGACATGAACAGACCCATATAGCATCAAGTATCAACACAAGAACAATATCTACTTCAAGGAACAATAACAACAAACAACTAAAATAAATAAAAAAACACAAGGATGGGCATTACCGATAACTCTCCAAGGAACACCATCTACTTCAATGTTGGAACCCACCTTAATGTCGTTGCTAGAAAACGCAAATATCTCTGCAGACACACAAACAGATAAATAAAATAAACAAATGAAATAAAAAATTGCTTCATAGGTACATATAGATACATACTTATATGTAAGTATATAACACGTTGAAACGAGTGGAAAATAGTCACTTGGGAATGTCGGACGGCGGCGAGTTCCCGGGAAAACCCGCATTGGGAGAACGGACGGCCTCGTTGAAGATGAGAGACATGACGATGATGAACGGAAGCAAGGGGACGGAGACAACTTGAATGTCGCGATTCCAGCCATTGTTGTCGGGCTGGCTGGAATTGGGGAAGAAAGATTTGAGTGTGTGTCTCCAACGGTTTTCCCTGAAAAAAATTTCCCCACAAAGAGAAGAAGTAGAGAGAGACAAACCCACTGGCCTAAAAACCCTCGACATAGATAAGGAGGGCTTATAAATTGGTTTGGAACCTAGCTGACTAGCTCCTCCCAACCGTTTAGATCAGCTAAGTTTTTTTTTTTTTTTTTTATCAGCTAAGTTTATTTATTTAAGTAGTTTCTATTTTTTTATTTTTAATAAAAAAAGTTAAAAAGTACAAATTAAAATATCATCAAAAGAAAAATAAATAGATTTTAGTTAAAACATAGTTTACATAAACTGATAAAAATGAAAATTTGGTCAAATTTGATTAAGCTTTAATAAAATCATGAACGCTGGGAAGTTTAATATGTTCTATTTTATTTTTAAAATAAAAACTTAAAAAATGTTAAACAGCAATTTCTAAAACGAGTAACGTTATGCAAATAGAAAACTTAATTTAACTATTATACACAACAATAGGCATGATTTAGGCGTTTACCACCTCAAAACAAAAAGATAGTCAAACGGACTTTTGAATGTAATAATTTTTGTGTAAAGCTTTTGTATATTTAGGAATTGAGGACAAGGAAAGCCAAAAGAAAAAAAGGTTTGGCGAGCTTGAGCTTATATAGTTATTCATGAGCCTCTTATTTTAGGGTTGATATTGTATAAAAATAGAGACACACGGCTTGCATTTTGATTAGGTATTGTATAAAAATTTTATGATAATAAAAATTTAATCCAACTTAATTTAGCCCTTTCTCCTTTAACTTAAAAACTGAGACACACAGCTTGCATTTTTATCGTATGTATTGGCCAAATATTAGCCCTTTCTCCTCTAACTTAATTTGAAGATATATGATGTAGTCATTTGATTGATATGTATGAGCTCACTTTTAAATAGTCTTTTAATTTGATAGATGAATATGAGCTTGTTTTCAAGCAATCTTTCTAATTTTTATAAGTGCTAACTGTTAAGAAAAAAAAATTAAACATGTGATTCACATATAACATTTTCATACGCCTATGATATTTCATTACACTCGTGGCTTGACCCATTTGTCAAGTAAGAGTGTAAGACCTATGATATTTCATTACACTAAGAGTGTGAGCGAAAGCATCGTTTACAAAGATATGTCAAGAATGAAAATGTATTACATATTAATACATCCCAATATAAATAATTAGACATACAAATTTATTTCAATAATAATTAAATTTTCAACGCATCAATATTTAAAAAAAACTAAAATTATAGTATTTCGAATAAATAAAAGAATGGTTAATTATATTACGCGCTTCTATACTTTATATCAAATTTCATTTTAGGACCTTCACTTTTAATTATAATAATTAAGCTTTTGCACTTTTAATTTGTCGCAATGTCAACATTATGTTTGAAAAATTGATAGAAAATTCGCATGTGATGACCATATGACCTTTTTGAAAGGGACAAATATATAAAATCTTACTTTTTTTTTCATCCTAAAGACTCACGGATATTGCACGTGGGTTGACTTGAGAGTTTTTATATAAAGCCTAATTATATTATGTACATCACAGAATTGATTACACTTATGATTTTGAAGTGATTTAAGAAGAATTTGTGGTAGGTTATTAAGAAGTATGATTTTACATTTTTGCTCTTCAAAAAAGGCAACGTGCTTATCATATGAGAATTTTTTATTTATTTTCTAAACGAAAATTATCATAAGTTTGGCATTATAACAAATTAAAAGTATAATAGCTTAATTGTTATAATTAAAAGTAAAAGTCCTAAAGTAAGATTTAATATAAAGTATAAGGGTACAAAATATAATTAACCCATAAAAGAAACACAATATTCATAGTAGTCATTGATTTACT
The DNA here is from genome assembly GCA_033060915.1 of Euryodendron excelsum. NCBI lineage: Eukaryota > Viridiplantae > Streptophyta > Magnoliopsida > Ericales > Pentaphylacaceae > Euryodendron > Euryodendron excelsum. The sequence continues at coordinate 584,437 of CM065395.1, forward strand.
TAATCATAAAAAAATTATGCAAAATATCAATAAATAAATAATATTTTATATTTTAATACTATAATAATACATACAGTAATCACTCATTAATTCGAATTACAATTCGAAAAGTTTAATTATTTATGTTTACTCTTAATTGGAACACACTGGTCCACGTGTTAGAAAGATGAGGTTAGTTGGGGGCTCGAGTCTCGACCCATGCTGAAGCAAAAATGGAGTGGTTAAAAGGCTGTTGCGTGATGGCTCACTCTTTCGCGGCGTGTGGGTTAGCATTTCTCTTTCACTATGGTAGGTGGGCGCGCATCGAGGGTACTTAACATCATCACCTAACACAAATGACGTCAGCAGATCTTCTTGCCGCACGATGTGAATAAAAATCAAAATAAATCAACGGTGCTGATGATAGTTGACCACTTTTTACTTGGACGATGTTGCCCCTTTGGTGGCGTGGAGCGTTAAACGGGTAACGCGACAGGGAGAATCTGGTAATTCCGGCTGGGATTCTTCTTGCATGCGAAGTATCCGATTAGGATAAAAAAAGCGCATGGTGGCGCATTTCACGGTGATGTCCGAGCCGTATGTTTCACTTATGCTTGATTGATAATTATGCTACTCTGCCTTTGGTACTCGCCAGCGAACCCCCGTGAGCATAACTTTCCCATAATTTTAATTTTTGTTGATCGGTGGTAATTATGCTGTTGATATATATATTTAAATAAAATTTAGATAATTTTTTTATTATGTATAATTGGTGTTTGTAAAGAAAATGCTACCACTTAACTTACAAATTTACAAGGAGTTATCATATGTGTATAAATTAATTTTGTAGTAATAAAAAAATAGGGTATTGCTAATGTTATCGGGTTGTATAAAGTGTGAATTTACATTTTTTTAACTTTTAAATACTATACAACTCTATTAATTTATACTTATGCTTTGTTTAGAATTCATATTTTTGGTTAAAAAAAAATAATAAAAAATAAAATAAAATTATTATTTTATTTTATTTTATTTTTTTATTTTCTCACTAAAAATTTAAATTCTAAATAAAACCTTAAGCTATGTTAAAGGCATACGTTAGCAGTTGCCTAAAAAAATTCCAGTAAATAGGAGGTTTAATAAGAAACTAACACACATCATTGACTATATATTTGAAATTATTTTATACTATTTTTGGAATTTCATACGGCGAGTTGAGAACAATACGTACACGAGGAGGTATAACAAGGACTTGCCCTGTTTTGAATTTTTAAATCTTAACATTATTAACGAAAAGAAAAAATACAGAGGCTAGTGGGAAAAGAAAGGTGGGAGAGCTCGCCGAGCCTTCAAGTGTCGTGCATGCATTTCAATGCATCTCTCTCTCTCTCTCTCCTCTCGGCTACTTTGCATGTACATAGCTTATCCACCCGAAAATTGGACCACCGATCTAAGACCCCGATCACCGGGAAGTGACTTAAGCCGAACCCAACGACTTCTCCGGCTTGATTCCGACGATCGAGAAGCCCAAACTTTCAAACTCTAACAAGCCCACGAGGACAAGGCATATGCCGTCTTTTCTTCCTTGGATTCACATGTAAACACAAAGATGTTACTTCTGTAGTTTCAGAAGTATATAGATTTAACGTTTGTTATGTTTCTTCTGTTTATATATTCGCCATGCTGCTCTGTTAGTTGACCAATTTAGTATATCTCAGTCGTTGTGTTGATAAATTTTTCGAAAGAGGATTTGTTAGGGCTTTTGTCTATTTGAATTGAATCTACAGATTTGAGTTTGCGAATGGGTTCGAGAGTTTGCATGAATGGTTTGTGCGGGGCGTCGTCTTCTCACGAATGGAAAAAAGGTTGGCCTTTGCGATCTGGTGAATTCGCCAATCTCTGTGATAAGTGCGGGTAAAATTCAGAATTCTTCTTTGTAACTTTGGAATTTTTAGTTTTATGGTATTGTTTGGATATGTTCTTGTTCCCTGTCTGAGATCTGTGTCCTATGATTTTATTTTGAGGTTTCAATTTCTTTCTTCTGATACTTCTTATGTTGGGGCTGTTTTGTTTTACTCTCCCTTGGGACTAATTTGTGCCCAACGGCTTGTTTTTTTATCCAACCTCCTCTAATTCTATTTATGGTAATGCGACTTAAAATTTCAAAGTGGTGGCTAAACCCATTTACCATCCGTCATGAAAAATGATTAATCTCTGTTTTCTTAAATACAAAAAGATTAATTAATTCAATTTTGTTTTTATGAGAGTGTGATAATTATGTGAATGACAATAAAACTTCCAATTGGATCTTTGGTAACTGTATGCAAAACGGTGTTTTGAGAACTTTTCTCATCTATTTAAGCATGATATGAGCAGTATCACCATTGCCAACCGGAAAAAAAAAAATGACAAGAATATCTCTAGTTTATTCATGTTGCCTAGAGCTTAAATTTTGCGATGCATATTACATTTATTATTATTGATGGACTTTTAAATATCCAACTTAGTATAAACCTGAATTCCCTTTTTGTAATGTGAAAATTTATTGTAATCATGAGAATCTATTGGCCCTTGCTTCAATTCTGTTGAGCCTTTTCATCAACAAATCACGGGGAGAATGCTCAGTGAATATAATTTGGGAATAAACATAAAAGGTATATATATACATGAGATGTAATTTGGGTCTCAAACATTAAGATCTACATCTTACTTTGATGTTGTCAATGTTTTTTATTTTGTCGTAGTTGTTGGCCATAACATTTACTGGGGGTCAGATTTTGGAAAGGATAGGGTTTGATGTGCATTTCTTAAAGACAAATCTGAGTTGGCCATAGAAACAACACTGAGGAATAGAACTAAATTTATCGAATTGTTCTTGGAAGATGATATTTCTATATAAATGTGTTAAGACACATATCCCACACTCAAGATCCATGTCATCTTGTGTCTGAAATGGTGCATCACGCATATTGGAATACCCAGTTGAAGTAGCTTGTGGCCATTTCTTTTCAACTGTATCTCAATGTAGTAAATGGGGAGGTTTTACCTAACAACCCAAGAGAGAGTAGGGAACCTTGATACAGAAAGACACTGCAACATTTTAGGCCTCAAAGTTGACCATAAAGTACCCATTAGGTTCCTTGCCCCCGCTGCCTCCTAAAAAGTGTTTTGCAGTTCTGGGCTTCCTGTTGTTTCGAGCAATTAGGTTAAGGATTGGAATATTAATCAGTTGGGCTCATACTTGCCGTTTATTGATAATAATACATGACAAGCTGCAAATCATCGTCTATAGGAGGACACAGACTTTTCTCCATATGAAATATTTCAAATGTAGCATCTGTATTGACTCCAGGTTTGCTTATGAGCAACTAATCTTCTGTGACACGTTCCATTTGAAAGATACTGGCTGGAGGGAGTGCACCTCATGTGGGAAGGTGAGTCAGTAGCGTGATTATTTATACTTAAGTTTTATCTCCATCACCCCCACCTTTCCCCTCGTTGTGCTAGCTGATGCCCTCACTCATTTCTTGTTGCTGTAGAAAATCTAACAGATTTTGGTGTTGGCAGCACCTCCATTGTGGATGCATTTCTTCCAGCTCTTTGCTTGAGCTAATTGACAGTGGTGGGGTGAAATGCATCGGGTGCACAAAAAGTTTGGGACTTCAACCTGTAAGATCAAGTCACATATAGATCTATTTTATCCATCAGACATATCACACACACATCTTTTTAGAAGTTTGCGTTGTGTACAATTTGTTTTAGTCTTTCTAAATCAAAACTATCATCATTTGGCTACAGAAATTCCACATGAATTTGTTATACTTTTGTTGTCCATTAAAAACACATGACCATATTAAGTGGTAGAATTGCACCTTTTTCTTGAAAGTGGTTGATCTAATGGGTGTCATCCTGTTGTCTCTCAATCATTTTTGGGGGGCTCTACTCCCCTTATTTCTACCCTGAGAAGAAAAAGGATAAGAGGACCTTTTATGATCAAGATACTGCTTCTATTGTTGACAACTTTCCTGTTTAAAGCATTTGTGACTTTCTCTAAAGGAGTAGGTTATTTGGTTGGTTCTTTCTTGCATATATTAGGAATCAATATGGATAACATGATGCCTAAATTTTTAAAAGATTTTTCCTCTTGATTAGTTGGTGAGAATGTTCCTTTTGAGTATTTATGGTTCTTCTAAAATTTTCCCCAGACCTCAAATGATGAAAAGCCTAAAGGACTCAGCATGTCAACGACAAATAACGATGGTGAATTGCAATTGACTTCTGTGGACAATCAAGTGGATGGTGGTAATGTTGACAAAATAAATCTTAAGCAGTTGGACAATAGTGAAGAATGTAATGGCCTGAAAGACTTGCTTCCATCTCACAATGATGATGCAAATGGTTGTCAAATCAAAGAGGAAGCAGTCTTGCCTCCTCCAGGTGATGTTGGAACCATGAGTTCATCAAATTTCAATCAAGCATCCGTTGGATCATCTGAAACTACCAAAGTAGACATATATAAAGCAAACACGGGGATCAAAGATGCATATGAATCACTGGCTCAGACAAACTTGACTATTTCCTTGGCTTCTCCTTCTGGAAACCCAAATCCCTTCCCTAGTAGAGTTCTCGAAGAAAGGGAATTGGGCAAAACAATTTCTTCCTTTCAACATGTTTCTAGGTCTCGCCATCTTTTGCCCAAGCCCCCCAAGTCCATTCTTACCACAGGATTGGAGATAAATGCTGGTATGGTTCCACAGATACGTGTTGCGAGGCCACCTGCCGAGGGACGGGTGAAGAATCAGTTGCTTCCACGTTATTGGCCTAGGATTACAGATCAAGAGTTACAGCAAATATCTGGAGAGTATCCGTGATTTCTGTGGCTTTTCTTTCTTTCTTTCTTTTAACTGTTATATTCATCTCTAAACCATAAATTGATTGTTATATAACCATACACTCTTCATGCTTATTCACTGAACCACTCAGCAATTTCCTTTACTGTGTTATCTTCAAGCTCAAATTCTACCATCGTGCCATTGTTTGAAAAGGTTCTGAGTGCTAGTGATGCCGGTCGAATTGGTCGTTTGGTTCTCCCAAAAGCATGTGCTGAAGTAAGTTTACCATTCTTGTTCTTGTATATTGGCTGAGAGGCATTATATCTAATTCTCTTTTACATGGAAGTCTTCTTGTTAATAAACCAGAGCTGTATTATGAGTAAAACTGAATCACTATGCAGGCGTATTTTCCACCTATCTCTCAGCCAGAGGGCCTTCCTTTGAGGATTCAAGATGTAAAAGGCAAAGAATGGGTATTTCAGTTCAGGTTTTGGCCAAATAATAACAGCAGAATGTATGTTTTGGAGGGTGTAACCCCTTGCATACAGTCCATGCAATTACAAGCTGGAGATACTGGTATCATTTAGTGTCTGCTTAGCTTAATAGTTAATAGACTGGCACTTGTAATGTCGTTGTATGGGTGTAATTAACAATTACTCTTGCTAGCATTTTATGGTTCCGAAGTTTTTCACTCTTATGTAACTTGTATGCATATTCCATGAATTATGGTATTTATCAGAAACTATTATCATTTCAATGTGTCATATGCTTTTCTCGTTTGTATTAAAGTGCTGATGAGTCCGAATCTCCATACCTTGAATTTTTGTTTCTAGCTTTAAGTATCATGAATGATGAGGTTTGATATTATCAGTCTTGTGTGTCATTCTTCCAGTTTTCCTCCGCCTTATTTTTTTTGAGGTCTGTCTTCTAAGATTGTTATGCTGTTTCATGGTGTCTTTGATCCTAGTCTCGAAGGTTAGTGCATTCTGAAATTACATTGTGATGCCCCAATCACCTCATCATATGTTATCTGCTATGTAAAATCTACTGTCAGATGATCTTATCAATTACTCGGTGTAACATTATAAAGGGTCATGTCAAATCTTGAGATGATGTTTGCACCTTTTTTGTAAATGCAGTCTTTTTATTCTAAATAATCCGTTTATTCTTTCCTTTTTTTTTTTGTTTTTTTTTTTTTTTTTGCAGTAACATTCAGCCGCATGGACCCAGAAGAAAAACTTCTTATGGGGTTTCGAAAAGCATCAAACACTATTGCGATGCAGGTAATGGGCTTTGTGGGGGATTCTTCATTATAATATCTTTCTTGAATAGGATTCAGTTCTCTAATATTTGTATCCACATGCTTGTAAGTCACAGCTAGTTTTCATATTGGCTAAATTGAATCTTATAATATTGATATATAAATTATAATAAACAGGCCACCCATCTATCTGCCATACCTAATGGTGCTCTTTCAAGTGAACCGGGTGTTATTGAGAATCTTCCCATAATGAGTGGTTACTCTGGTCTTCTCCAGTCACTGAAGGGAAGCACAGATCCCCACCTAAATGCATTGTCAAAACATTTGAATTCAGCTGGTGGGGATTTCAGCTGGCACATCATGGAGAAGCATGGAACTGACACGAAAGATGATTTGCTGCCCCCATCTATGCTGCTACCAGAGAGAAAAAGAAGCCGAAATATTGGGTCAAAAAGTAAGAGGTTGCTCATTGATAGCCAAGATGCTCTGGAGCTGAAACTTACATGGGAAGAGGTGCAGGATATGCTACGCCCACCCCTCAGTGAGAAGCCAAGCATTGTCACTATTGAGGACCATGAATTTGAAGAATATGAAGTAAGAAAATTTTCCACAATTCTGATATATTATATAGTATACCCTGTTCAATTAAGTGATCTTTTGTCATTCCAAATCTGCGAGAGATAATGGATCTGAATAAACTCTGCATTAACAAATGAAGGAATCTTGACAAATGAGTAATAGGGAAGGCCTAGATTAATGATTTGGAATTTTCTTTGAATTGAGCAATTTATACATTTCTCTTGCAAATGCCTTCCCTTGTTGGATACTTTACGTGGTACCTGGGCGAGAAAAATAAAACAAGTAGCACATAAGAGTTGCATGTTGATGTAATTGCTCTTATTTAAAGGACCCTATTGGGGTTGCTGCTAAATCATGCACTGAGCCTGAAGGAAGTGGAGCTTTGGTCCAGTTTCTAAAACTTTTAAGGTCTTGTTAAATTGAGTTCATGGGGTGTAGGCTCCTTTATGGAGTCAGGTTTAAATGCCTTTATGAAGTATTTTATGTTTGTATTCTTTCTAATGTACAATAAATGGTGGTGCATAAGCATTGGTAGCCACTAAGCCAGAACTGGCTTCCTTCCAGAAGCCAGCAGTTTTAGGAATTAGTCACTGAACTCATGGAATTTCTGAATCTTGAATATGCTTGTGGCTCGTAGAAGCTAATGATTGATTTTTCTTTTAAATAGGAACCCCCTGTTTTTGGGAAGAGGAGCATTTTCACTGCTCGTTTGTCTGGGTAAGGATTTCATAACCTATCATAACTGTTTTTGTATCAGAAGTTGGGACATAAATGCTAGGATGAATCTCATATTTGAAGGATCCTGTCTGGCTCATGTTTAGAGAAACTCTACCCCACAAAGGGAACCAGTTCCTTGGAATTCAATTTCTAAAACTATTAGGCAACTTCATTGAGAGGTTTTAAGATAAAAGCATTTCCAATTACTGTTTCCCATCTCAGACAATTCTTCAATAATCCTGATGTTTTCATATTGAAAATGTAATTGAAATATCAAACTTGTAGGAATACAAATTGGTAAGACTTCCTTCATGCTTAAGTTGGTTGGGTCTTCTTAGCAGCTCTATATATCGGTTCCATATTGCAATGCTCTTTCCAGTGAACTGGTGGCTTTTCTGGATGGCACAAATCAAGCTCCAGTTTGAAATAGGCAGGAGGTTGGACTTGCTTTTTTTCTGAAGTAGCATTTGCTCCTTGTGGGAGGAAGACCATAGTCTTTCTTTTATCATTTGTATGTGATTTCCTTGGAACATTCATGCAAGGATGATGATGTCCAAATGCATCATACCTCTAGGTCAAAATGTGAACCAAGTTGCTTGATTCTTCTTTGAGGTTAAAGATTCCTTGGACAGAATAATAGGCGCAACCAATTAGTTGATTTGTCCTTTTCCTATAGCTCTTCATGTTAGGCAATCAATAATAGGGCTCCAATTACCCTTGCCCCTTAGGTTTCTCATGCACTATAAATTCTGCTATATCTGTTTGAGAAGACCTACAACTTTATCAAGGGGATTTGGTTAAGTAAATCTATCTGAAACTAAATTGATAAGGTTGATGATCCAGGGGCCAAGAGCAGTGGACTCAGTGTGATAGTTGCTCTAAATGGCGAAGGTTGCCAGCTGATATTCTTCTCCCTCCTAAGTGGACATGTCCGGACAACATTTGGGATCAAAGCAGGTTAGTTATTTGTTTGCCATACAAGGAAACTCTGCAAATCAAAAACTTCGAATACTACTCATTATTTTGTATCCACAGGTGCTCATGTTCTGCACCAGATGAATTGAGCCCAAGGGAACTCGAACATCTTCTCAGACTGAATAAAGGTTTGATGCCCTATGTTCCATCTAGACAAAGCAGCACCAGAGTGTCCTACGATACGGATTTTTTTTTCCAATGCACTTTTTTTTTGAGCATTAGGGTATTAGTAGGCAGAGTTGGGTAGAGGTTTTTGTTTGACATGCCAGAGTAGGCAGTGCTATTTTTGACCCAGTATTATGCTGAGATGATAATGTGACGATATCCATATGTGCATAGCAGAAAACCAGATGTAGGTCTGATGAATCTATCCTGTTGCTGGTTCAAATCTGAGTGGCGTGTGATAGTGTTGGTGGTCTAACTTAGTAGCCCGACTGAAAGAGAAACCAGTTTAGCTTGTCAAATGACTTCATATGTACAGTGATACTTAAGAGGTATCCATGAATTTTCCTTCTGCCCTTAGTATTATTTGATGCATCGTGGAAGTCAAAGTGAAATCTTATTGGATCAAATCAATTAGGGGAACCTTTCAAAAACATTGTTTTGGTGTAGATGCAAACGTGGGGAGTCACTGTTTCTGATGTTTGCGTGTGTACTTATGTTAGGGTATATCAGTATTTGTGTTTGCTAACCCATGATCAATTCTGATACTGAAGACCTCATGCATTTAATCTACTCACTGAAACCTTGTTCTCTGAGGCATATAATTTCTTCCACGAATCTCGACAAAATTTGTCATATTTACTTGCAGTTTTAATGTTGCACAGATTTCAAAAAACGGAGAATGATAACAAGCCATAGGCCAGTGCAAGAGCATGAATCCGCAGGCCTAGATGCCCTGGCCAATGCTGCAGTGCTTGGAGACGATGCGAGTGACCCAGGTGCTGCATCAGTTGCAACCACTACCAAACACCCAAGGCACCGTCCTGGCTGCTCATGCATTGTGTGCATCCAGCCCCCCAGTGGGAAGGGCAAGCACAAACCAACATGCACATGCAACGTATGCATGACAGTCAAACGCCGCTTTAAAACCCTAATGATGCGGAAAAAGAAGCGTCAATCAGAGCGTGAAGCAGAGATTGCCCAGAGGAATCATTATATATGGGGTACCAAGGATGAAGCAGAAGTAGACAGTACCATTAGACAGGTGACTTTACATCGTGATTCTTCAGAGAACATGGACAGATTGGCAAATGAGTTGCAGTTTAGGGGCCAAAGTAACAATCTGTCCCACAAGTCACCTGAAATTGGCAAGGGACAATTAGACTTGAATTGTGATCCCGAGCGTGAAGAACACTTGCATCAAGGGTCCACTCGTGTGAGCATGATGAGTCTTGTTCAAGTAGCGAGCCAGCCTTTGGAAACTTATCTGAAGCAGAATGGTCTTACAAGCTTGGTTTCTGAGCAACAAGGGAGTTCAGGATCACATTCACTGCCACAAGCTACTGGAGACAGTGAGGGACGGCTTCAGGAGGATCATTGTGTTGCCCCTGTGGTTCAAGAGCAGGAGAGTAGGGGTGATGAGCTCGATCAAAGCGGAAATTCTCCTTCCTGACTCCGTTTCTCTTCATCCTTTTTTAGGGTGGGATCTTTTCTTTTTCCATATTTACTTTGATGTTTTCCTTCGGGTTGTCTGGAATACGAGTATACACACATGTAGTGGAAGAGTGCAAGTGTATTTGTCCTATAGTATGTATTTTACACACATGATTTTTGTAATTTGAGGAAGGAATATGCTTGGATTTGAGTATTTAATTACATGCTAGAATTTAACCTCAATCCCTCCTTTCCTGCTGATGAACTTAACAGAAATGACCGCAACTGCCCTCCCACTCCAGAAATGAAGCTTCTGACCTTCAAAGAAGGATGGTGGAGTCCTATGACCTTGTATTGCATTGATGGTTGAGTCCAGAGGCATAATGCTTGTGGATGCTCTGGGGAGGTAGATTACTTTAGCAGATGATTGGACAACAGGTTTCCCATTGTTTTGCAGGTGTGCTTGCAACTGTATAGAGGGGAGAGTCTGAGACTAATATGATCACGTTTAGATGCAAGGGCTTTTGGCTTTTAACTTTTGGCTATTTCACTAGCTTTATGTCCAATCACTCTGTTGCTCAGCAGTTTCAAGATCGACAGACCAACCAATCTCCTCTACCACCTTTGCAGTTGTTTGCCGTCTTGTTCTCCTCCTGCCTCTTCCAAAACTTGTTTTCAGGTACATTTTTTTTTTCAAAAATGTACCACCAGTCTTATTAGAAGTCTTTTTCGGTGGGTAGAACAATTTCTTTCTTCTTCTGTGTCTTTCTCTGAACTATCAAATCAGTCAATGTGCCTTGCGCACTGTTACATTAATCCTTTTTATTTATTTATTTATTTTTTTCAGAGGAAGGCACAAATCGTTATTTACTGATTGGCTATGCAACTCAGTTATTTTTTTTTTTCACTGTTTCTTTTTCTTTTCCCTTTGAATAGGCAATTTCCATTTTCTTGGATTCTCAAGTGGACCACAATGACTAGACGGAGACCAACTGAATTAGACTTGACCCTCCTATTTTCACACGATTTATCAAGTGGTACACAATGACTAGGAGACCAACTGAATTAGACTTGACCCTCAAAATTTCACACGATTCTGACTTGAAAACCATAGGATCTATGTACCTCAATTCAGGAGAAATGAATCGGGAAAAGTCAGTTCTACCCATTGCGAACATGGCAACACTAGCAGAGGACTTACGAAAGACTAAATTAGATCCCTCTGTTTTGGAGCAAGAGTCTGCAAAGATTGACCAAAACTTGCAAATTTGCCAATCAACGAAGTTTTAAACACTTCAAATTTCCAAATATGACATCTTTCAGAATACTTTCATGGACGAAGCTAAAACTAAATTTTATTCGTTTGGACAGGCCATACCCATGTCATATTTTAAAGCACAGCAGTTTTTTTACAAATGAACGATCAAAACTATATCCAATGAAGAAGATACAGAAAAATATGAGCTTCCATACAGAGAAGAGCAAAGGGAGAAATCTCCCAGCAATATTCTGGATTGGGGGAAACCAATTTAACTCAGGACGGACAGACTTTATCTACAAAATATCATCCCCCTACATTATCTTCCAGAGGAATGGGATGGTGGAAAAACCACATCTTTATCTTCTATATATCATGTAAAATCAACCAAAAAAACGCAAAAAAGAATGCTCTCTATCAACAATCAAAATCCTTCAACACTTGCCCTTCGAACTGTTGACGATGCTGATTTCCGGCTTTCCTGTTGATCAATTCCCTCCAAGGAGAGAGTTGAGGAACAAGTTCGGGGAGGGAGAGACACTGTCAGCGGCGGCGGCTTTGTCGGAGAAATAGATGGTCTAGTTGCTGGTGGAGATGGAGAGAAATTTAACCTGGGGGCTGGGGTAATGATGCCATTCAGGCTTGGAGATCTCGACATATGTTTTCCAGCAACTGTTCCTGGCTCTTGCAACGGAAACCGGCAAGAATATTTCATATCTTGTATGGTTTTCAGATGCTCCACAACAGATCTCATGGTGGGCCTTTCTGATGGATCCTTCTGAAGACATCTTTGAGCTATATCAGCAACTTTCCGAGCTGCTTTCGCAGGGAATCGGCCTTTCAGCTGATGGTCCATGATCAGTGAGAGTCTACAATCATCGGTCAAGAAAGGCCGGCTCCACTTCACTAAGTTCCTCTCTTCCTTAGGATGACGGCTATCAAGATTCTTCCTGCCTGTGAGCAATTCAAGAAGCACAATACCAAAACTCCAAACGTTGCTCTTGGGGGTGAGCAGCCCTCTCTCCAATGTCTCCACTGAAAGATTTGCCAATGCCTGGACAAGTAAATAAAACAAGAAGCTAATAAGTGGAGACACAACAAGAAGCTTTCTGGCTCCTCAATTACCTCTCTCACCTCCTTAGACCCTCATACAGAATGTAGTACCATACTAGGGTATTATATGGGGGTATCAATTCGTTTGTCAACGGTTCTATTGAGAGGTTGCACATGAAAGGCCCTATTCAAGGAGACCTTTGCTTGGAGCAGCTTGAGAAGCTATCTTGACTTAACAATTTTGGGGAGGTGTAAGATCAGGATGGAATGGTGTTCAATGTGCAAAGGTGCTTAGGATTGTGAGAATAACCATCTCCTTTATAGTGAGGTCATTGGGGAGTTACGGAATTTGATTTCTTTAAGGTTTGGGTTTCTCAGGTGTTGCTACACTCTATGAATGGGTTGTTAGGCAGTTGGAGTAGGGGATATCCTCAGGAGAAAGCAAGGAAGTCATGGGAAATTTCTCTCTTTTTTTTTTTGTTTGATGTGGTGTATAAGGAGATAGCGAATCATTAGGGCTTTTAAAAGGCACGAGCTCATGGTAAATGGGCTGAAGGATATGATGTTGACAACGTTTCTTTCTTTTCCTTTTTTTTTTTTTCAAATTTCTGTGCATTTAAGGCTTCTCCTTTTTCTTTAAATTCTTTTTGTGGACCTTTTGGTAGCACTGCATATTACTGTAGATATATACATAATATACTTGTATAGGTCGCATGTCCAATTTTTTATTGAAATTAAAATAAATGATGACTCTACCAACTAAAAGCACTTACAACTGAGCTGTTGGAGATCTCAATCTCTGGGATGTGGTTAATGCAGCCATATCCTGAAAGCTTTGCACTAAAATCTTTATCAATCTGTATATTGGCAGTTGAAAATTCATGGAACATTGCCTGCAAGTACAAAACATTCAGTGAAACCAAGAACTTGTATATCCTAATCATTAAAAACAGGGGATATGTTTAATAATTGACACATACTATGTCCCATCATGCAACCTGGAATTCAATTTCACTCGGAGGAAATGTAATACTGCAGGTAAGAAGTTCTGAATACCTGAAAAGGACCTTCCTCGTGTAAGAAAGTGAGACCTTGTGCAGCACATAAAATAACTTTCATTCGGGCATTCCAATCGATAGGGGGACCATCTGATCTCCCATACAAAAGCCGGTCCAAGCTTCCATGGAAAAGCCTCTCATAAACCAACATCCTTGGTTCTGACCCCTCACGTGCATGGAAACCAATCAACTTACAGAGGTTAGGATGTTGCAAAGATGCAAGAGTGTTCACCTCGTTCACAAATTCTCTCAAACCCTGGAAGAACACAGCAATGGTGAGATTCTCTCTCAAAGAGCTCAAAATTTGTATAATCTAAAGGAATGCTGAAAAACAGATGGAACTTGGGCAGCAACAAGTTGCATAAATCAGTATAGGCAGCGCTATTCTTTTCTTGGGTATATAAATCAGTAACAGTAAAATTATTCTTGCTCTTGGTTAAACACAAGATTACTACATGGTGCAGGATCTATATAGGGAAAAAAAAATCATTAGCCAATCCAATAAAAGAAACAAAAGAAGCAAGTATTACCTGGCTGGAAGGGTGAAGGCGAGTAACAGTGGCTTCAAGTTTTTTCGGGCCAGAAGTATCATCCCCAAATGAAGCTCTATATATCACGGAAGAAAAACTTTCTGACATACATCGTTCTGGAGAAAAATTATGGCAGGCAGCTGCAATTTCTTCATATGAGAAGTTCCGTAGTGTACCCAAAGGAGGCAGTGGCAGCGGTCCAGAAGCATTGAGAGGCCCACTGGAGGTCACTGATTTAAAGCTTCCCATAGTCTTCAGAACAGTTGTACTCTGAATCTGAATCTGAGGCGATGGAAGAGGAAGAGGTTGTGGACTTGATGACCGATGTTCCTTCATTGATCCATAGCGACTCTTGGATTCTTCCTGGTCCTCACATTCAATTGATGAAAGAGCATCTTGTTCTGGTGAATTGAGACTCATTGGGGCAGATAATGCCCTTGTTCGACTGTTTGTTACTCTGTTTATTGGCTCAACAGGTTTCACTCTGGTCCTAAAACTTGGGGGTGCAGACTGCAAAGTGCGTTTTTTGTTGTGTGGTTCAGGCAATGTAGTTGGTGAATGCTCCTGATAGTTGATACGGCCGACAAAAGTAGTCTGCTCAGTTTTTTTCTTCTTAGACTTCAAAGCTGTGAAACAGCCCATCTTATGTTCCAAATTTTAAGCTTAACCAGGTCTTACTATAGGTTCCTGTCAAATGAGAAAAAACAGAGAAAATACATATCAACATACATTCAACCTCAAAGCTTAGTCATCGTGGTACTAAACAAGAGCCTATATCAAATGACAAATAATTTTATGCATAATATTTCAATACAATCCTACTCACAGGAAAACAGGAATGAATTAGGTAAATGTGCATATTCACGTCACATGGAGGTTAAATGTGCCTTAAATAAAGTTTTGAGGCAAAAATCCATCAGTAGAATGATGGCCAATATTCACATTTACGAGTTTTTGCAGAACTGGGGCATTTCAAGAGAAAGTAACCGATGGCCATTTTAAGGTTTCAATATTTAGAATCAACCAAAAGCAACCTGGAAATGTTAATTTCCTAGCATGAAATGCCTCTATTGTTCATTATAAATTCAATATCATTCACACCAATGACAGCCATTTTATTGCATATGAATTTATGCATTACATTATTAAAGTTCAATGAAATACTCAAACACCCCCTACATAAATAAGCAAATACTACCATGAAGAACCAAAGAAACCTTCATAAACAGCCCATGTCAGACAAACAGTCATACATGCCAAAACAATTAATTCATCAAGTTGTCAAGTAACCAACTTAAACTAAACTCACAATAATATACATGTAATTTTGTATCTAGGTATGCATACACGTATGTAGGTAGCTAATGCCCCACCTTCCCACTGTCCCTAAATAGAAGAACTTCAGAAATCAAACAACAGCTCAGATTTTTTTATCAGCCGAAAATCCATTAATGCACCAATCAACATAAATTGCAAGCGATCAATTGACCAAAGATAGATCAGCCCGGACACAAAAAGGCTTAAAATTTCACCCCAAGAACCAAAAGTCGATGACAATTGACAATTATAAAACTTAAAAAGCGAATTAACCAGCTATTACAATTATCCTAACAAGATGTCAGAAGTATTGAAGTAAACGAAATCACAAGTGGGTATCTCACTTCCAAAAGGGAATCAAACAGAATATATATATGCTTATGTAAACATTCCAGACGAAATTTCAAATCCCCAAAAAAACTGAGAAAAGGGCTAACAGATCAAAATCAAACCTGACAACTTCGACTGATCTCGAGCTCTTTGCTAGAAAAAGTTCCGATCTTTGCTAGTCTTTTCCAAATCAATTAGGGAACAAAGAAGCTGTGCAAACAACAAAAAGAAAAAAACTGTGCAATTCAAACCAGAGGCCGTGTGTGAGATTGGCTTGGATGAACAAAAAGCCCTAAAACAAGTCAAAAATGAAAGCAAAAAATGGGGGTGAGGAGAAATTTTTGAGAGAGAAAAAGTAGGCAGCAGATGTATGTGTGAGAGAGAGAGAGAGGGGGGGAGAGAGAATAATAATATTTTAGAATTGGCCGAGGCTAAAGACCAGCCCCAAAAAGGCATTGGTCAAACCAACCAGAGTAGCCCTTTGTATTTTCAATTAAAGAAGATGTCATTATTGTTATCTATAGAAAACAATTTATCATTCCTCTTTTGACATTTTTACCCTCAAGATCCTTCCTAAAACAAATTGCCCTTTTCCTTCCCTGGCCGGTAGGTAATAGTGCTAAAGTATTGTAAAATGACTTTGATACCCCTTCATTGAATTCTTCTTTTTTATACAATAGTGGTGGGAAATAAAACAAGTAATTAATTTGAACCCATAACATTAAAATTAAAAGATCAATTGGATATCCTTTAACTTCTTCTTCTTCTTTTTTTTTTTTTCACAATATTCAGAAGTAGCCATCCAAAACCACGCTTCTCCATAAGGATGGAGAGAATAGGGACAATTTTTTTTTGAAATGACAATACACTACTCAACTAAAATTTAAAAATTACATTTATTGTGATGGACTTACTAAATAAATAAAAGATAAATATCATAAAGGAAGTGGTACTCTAATATCTACCTATTGAATTTTTTTTTTCTCAAGGGAATAGAATGAGCTGACTTCACACTCTAGAGGCCATTAGATCTTCTAGATCATAATCTTTCTCTCATGATACTGTCTTTCTAAAGAAAAAAGCAAATCTTCTCTGAAGTATGAAAAAAATAAAAAATAAAAGAGGGAGGACAGTTTAGACATTTAGGACCCAGAAGGGGAAAGAGGAAAATAAGGGAGAGGCATGACTATTATGGTAATTTAACAGGGGCAATGAGCGGCACCTCGATATTCAACGAAGAGCGCTCCGATTGGAGTGCAACAACCCAGTCAAAGCTTTGAAAATTATTTATCATAATTTATTCAACATTTTAATATTCTAATTATTTAAAAAGCGCGATTCCTGGGTGGTCAAAGAGACCCATCAAGAGGGGTCTTTGACCCTGAACCAGTCCCGTCAGATTATGTGGATCCGACGGTTAACCATTGTAGCGATTTGAAAGCAAATCTGTGGGACCCACTGACATCCCACCGTTTTTTGTCCATTCATTAAATGTGCCAGTGGTTTCACGCGCCTACGGAGTTTCCCGTCTCCAGGAAAAACTTGTGGGTCCCAGGGTACATGGGTTTCCCTTTCTCTAATCTCCACTGTCATTTTTTCTTTTACTTTTTCTTTACGTTTGGTGCCATAGCAAGTTCGTAGATATATATTAATAAATAAATTTTAATTGAAAAATACAAATAAAGACCAAAGAAAGTTAACTCGTATTATCTTTGCTTAAATTCTAACCTTCGAAGTTGCACATTTGTAAATACAATATTTTTCATATTTTATTTGGAAGCCCTATTGTCAGAACAATAGAGTTTTTGTCCAAGTAAGATACAACAATTTAATGCATTGAATAGATGTATGTTATTATGACGGAACTTAATTTTACCTTGACAATAGTGCCAATAAATTTATAGAGTAATTACAACTTATCGCTATTGATTTGTTTGAACAAAAATCGAATAGCAGTTAAAAATGATCACATAACTTTTTATAATTTAGACTTATTTATAAAATAGATAAAATTTTAACAAATTTAATAAAATAATAAAAATACTTCTATAAAAGATAATCTGTTATTTAGATATTGTGGACTCAATAAGAAGCAAGTTTGAGTTTAAGAGAAGACTAGTCCAGTGAGGCTACTTCATGGATGTCGACTTATGAGATCAGATCCATATAGATCAGAGACTAGGGCTCAAAGGGACTGGCTTAGAAATTTTAATCCAAAATGTATTAAGACTGATAAAATTCATAATATGAATCTTATTCTTAAGTAAACTAGAATAAATAAAGGATAATTTCAATACATTAAACCGACTAAAATAAAGAAGATTCTTAGGAGAAAAGTGATTCAAATTCTCAAAGAAAATATGGCATTCGGAAACCTATAAATACTCTCATGCACTAAAAGTGTAATGTACGTTCACTTGAGTTCTAGCTTTCTATATTTTATTTGATTCGTTGTAATTAAGCTTGCTAATTTAATCATCGGAGTGCCTTCGGCCCAAAGAGGGTCGAGTCATTCTCATTGTCTTCTTCTTTTGCAGATTGTTCGTGCTCGTCAATTTGGTTTGAGAGTTCAATCAGACCTTCTTAAAAATCCCACCTACAGATATAAAGAGGCAAAATCGTCTTTTTAATATATCATTTTGGAGGGGTAAAATTATAAAATATCTTTGTGACAAAATTTCTATTACTTCTAACGATTTTTATCTATTTTATAATAAAGTTTAAACTATAAAGGATTATGTATTCACTTTTAAACTACAAGAGAATCATTTAATTTTTACTAAAACCAAAGGGGATAAAATGTTATTACTCCTACGTTTATTTTGGATAAGGAAAAGCCATGGAAGTAGTTGAAGCCTAATTGCTGGACATATTTCCTATGGGCTGGGGAGGCCATGGGCCTCAAAACAGTGGGTGGTTCTTGAGCTGAAGCCTAGTTTGTTGCCCCTCAATGTCCTGGTAGGCTCATTCTTACCTCGTAGGGACCATATGGCAAGGGGGCTCAAGCCTCAAGTTCGCACGACAATGGGCTGATTCAACAGCGAACTAATTACAATTGTGAGAGGGCCTGACGTGTTTTCAGAATTAGAGTTCGACCGCAGCTGCCCCTTTTTTTGGGGGGGGATCAAGTTCCTTGCCAACTATCGGCCCCGATCTCTTTTCATTTGTTTTGGGTATTACCAAACCTAGCCTGGAGGAAGTCAAAATAAAAATATTAATTAATCAAAGGTCCAACTCATCACCGCTTCTGTAATGTAAATATGGAGTTTCTAAAACTGCTGTATTCGTTCTCTTGAAAAAAGCTCCAGTTTTTTAGCAACGGATTATGCTAGTTGGTCAGGACTCAGCAGTACATTGCCAATTGTCACCTCTGCTCTGCTCATGATACCGGATACAAGTCCAGCTTCCAGCATCTCCTAAGATCCCGTTTGTTTGTGAAATGAGAAAATAAAAAATAAGTAATATCATAAAATTAAAAAGGTAGTGATAGAAAATAAGTAATATTTGATAAGATGAGAGATTACTCATATTACGTTTTGTTAGAATAAGATAATAATAGGATAAGTAATATTATTTTGTTAAAATATCACATTAAAAATAAAAAAGTAATAAAAAAATTAATTTTAAATTATAATATAACTATTTAATATTATATTAACATATTATAATAATAAAAAAAGAGTAAAAATGTCAATTTTGAACTTATCCTAAGAGAGGAGATAAGTAATACCACCTCTCCATAGTATTACTTATCTTTCATTTTGAAGGATTAATAGTCCGAAATGAATATCTCATCCAACCTTTTATCCAAATGTTTTATTTATGGATCCTACAGGATGCAATCCTCCATGCCATATACCGCAAACAAACATGCCCTAAGTTCTATATATAAACACTCCCATCTTATGTTCTCCGACAAATGAGTCAGAGTCAAAAGGTTCATCAGTTAGAATTTTCTAAATTTTCCCTGTTGAGGGCCAAAGTGCCAATTTATTTTGATTTCTAAATCTGAATTAGTCTATTAAGCGCAATGTGATAGAGAGAAGACCAATCCACGTACATCCATCCTTTTCATCCAAGCTTTTCAAGCCATTTCCATGGCCAAAGGAAGGGGCGGAGCTATTAATGGGTTAGGAGGGGCAAGTGTCACCCTCAACTTTTGAAAATTTTTTTTTTACTCATAATTTCAGAAAATTTTCTCCCTTTGCCCCTAAAAATAATAAATGCTCCCACTGAAAAATTATAAACTATCCTATAAATGTGATGATTAGTGTGTGCCCTAAACATATTTTCTAGCTCCGCCCCTTGCCAAAGGTGAAGGCATACACAATTATTGAAGACCCAATATACCACAAACTTTGTTCTATTACGATCTTAAAGATCAGACAGGCTTAAGCTCCGGTTACTAAACACTTCGATTTGTTGTGTTCTTTCTGTTTTGGCCCATAGTTTCTGAACCAAATTACTTTAGATGCGTCAAGTATTGTAGTCAAACTAAGGATTAAAACAACAGGAGAGATACTATATTCAGAACTATCATTCAAGTACATAGCAGGAATTCATTTTCAAATATACACAATCATCAAACAAAAACCGGCACAAACATGTACCCAAAACATACACCCACAAGGTATTTCAAGAAAACAGACGGACCTTAAAACATTTCAATGGCTTGGCATTAACCACCAAAACTTGAGTTAAAATAGTTGTCCCCTCTGTAAGCCCCTACAGACTCTTAAAAGCTTGAGTGGGTTGCCTGAAAAAAAAAAAAAAAGACAAGTGACACCCATTAATAATTAGTTTAATCTATTTATCACAAAAATGTAAATGTAAAAAGGGTAATGAGTGCAATTTTTTTCCTTTTTTTTGTTTTTGTTTTTTAGCTAGAATTTTACCTGGGCATAAAAGGAGCATAGTTCAACCACTCTGAAACATAGCCTTCCCTAATCTTTAGGATGTTGAGCATATAGTTCCATGCATAGTTCAATGCTTTCCCAACACCATCCGAAACAGAGCCTTCACTAATCTTTAAGATGCTGCTCAGATAAACCCCAATTGCACTAATGAGCATTGCCAAAATTAGAATAACCAATACATTTCTCATTCTCCTCGTAAAATGTTTCTTGAAAATCAAAGCAAGGTACATCAAGATGATCAAACTGTATAAAAGGACTCCTTTCTGATCTTTTTGAGAGAGCGATTCGAACAGAAGAACAAGGAATCCAACGACAATCGAACTGATACACACTGGTTCCTACAATTACACATGTCAAATTGCAAAAATCAGCGTAAATACTGTTATATAGTAATTTCATAGGAAAACTTTGCTTTACCAATTTTCTATGAAGTAATACCTCGTAAGCAAAATGCGTCGGTTGATTTACTTGGGAATTAGCATCTGGGTGTTCAAGATTCGGGGTTTGCTTGGCAACAATGGGTTTGATCTTGGAGTGTCGGGGCCGAAATTTCCCGAGGATCCGGAGGAATTTGGGTTTCATGGATTTTCCTTTCCTGGGAACGGAAAGCTGGGGTTTTGATTTGTTGGATTGGGGCATAGAAGAAGGACAGAGCTCGAGATTGACCTTGAGCTTGATAGGAAAAGGAGATGACTTCGAAACAGTTAAATTTTTGGTGGCCTCGAACTTGAAATCGAAGTATTTGGACTTGGCATGAACCTTGACCTGCCATGGCTGCTGCCTCTCCGATGGCATGTTGAGGAGGAGACGAAGAAGAGCAGACTATACCCACAACCCCTTCAACTATTGGTTAAATATTGGAGGAAGAATATATCCAAACCAACCAACCAACCAATTAATGAGTGGCATTGCCCGTTGACTAAATGATGTTTTGATACCAAAACGGTCCGGAAGGCCAAAATCTTACTCGTAGTCGTAGAACATCACGGCAAAAACGTCCATCTCTAATGCTTTCGTCTCTCTTGGGTGTATCAGCTATGCTTAAGTTCAAAATTACATCCAGAACCAGACTCTACTCCGGACAAAGCAAGATGAACCCAAAACAGGACAGAAATAGAGATATCAAAACATCCTTGTTTTTTTCTTTTTGGCTTGGCAGGGAGAAATCAAATTACTGGTTAATCAACTGGCTTATCTTTTCTCCTACATTAACAGACTGAGTATGTTTGTTTCATGACAGGATTAGGGGATTGTCTTGGATGTCTATTTTCTACTTTAATTCAGTCTTATTCGATATTTAGCTTGGCATGTGATAAGGAATTGAATAAGACGGTCATGCCCTTCCTGTGGTTGTCTTGTGTCAGCTTAGGTCTTTTTGATACTTGTGAAAAGGGCAAAAAAAAAAAAAAAAAATAGAAAGGAAATGAGATAGAACATGAAAGGAAAAATAATTTCTTTTATTTATTTGATTTCACTAAAAAAATATGAGAAAAGTGAAAAAAGGAAAGAAAATAATATAACTACTAAAAAAGAAAGAAAAGAAAAATGAGAAAACAATAATGTTGATGGCTACCGTGCATTATTGACGGCAAAGCAATTCCAAAGGTTTTAAGCAAAGGATGCTTGCAAACCGCTTGGGTGTGCTATAAGTTGCCGTGCTTGGCTAGCAACACACAGTACTAAGGCTTTGTGTGGAATATGATTGCCGTTGGGGAAGTCGTGCTTGGCTAATGGTGGTGCAATACCAAGGGCTACTGTGCATTGTTGACAGCAGAGCAATACCAAAGGCTTTGAGCATGGGAGGCTTGGGAGCTGTTTGAGCGTGTTCCCTCCCTTTTTTCTTTCCTTTCGGTTCTCTTCTTTTCTCTTCCCATCTAAATTAGAAATCAAACAAGAGGAGTAAAAATTTTTCTTTTCTTTTTCTTTCTTTACTTAAGTATTAAATAGACCGTAAGCTCCTCAGAACTACTATAATCCCGCCTCCTCTCCCACCAAACATGGTATTTATGAGCCCCACAATTATTTAACCAAGACATTGTCAAGCCGATTGTACCCTCATATGTCTACTGTATTTTTACTTATTTGTCACCACATCAGATCTCTAAACTACCTCCGACGGTAATGCAAACACCTGGACGCACTAGCCTTCAGAGGAAAAAATTGCAAAAGAAAACTATTAAGCCAAAAAATGAAGTGCTGCCATGCAAGCTTAGCCAAGTCTTCTTTGCAGCCATCATCAGGAATATGTTGTGAAATAATTTCCACCTTAAAAGGTAATTGATTCCCTAGGAAATTCCTTTGCCTTTAGCTTTCTTTTTGTTCTTCCCTCCACTGCTTATGGTCCAGTATAGGAATTAAGAAGTGTAAGTTTACTCCAAAGACCATTGGAATCATGGTGGGAACAATGCTTGGGTTCCAGATTTTTCTCTTTGCCACTTCTATTGGGGATTTTTTTTTTTGCCTGGCAGAAAATCAAGAAACCAGGTTACAGGAATAAACCCCCTGGATTGTGAAATGGGTCCTTGGAGAGGCAAATTGTTGGGACTAAATTCACCAGCGCAAACAAAAGCACACTAACAATCTACAAATTAAAGACAAAAAAACACACAGAGACTTACGTGATCCCGCATAAACTTGCCATCCATGCCACAGGTGAGAGAACAATTTTACTACATGGATGAAAGAGTACAAATCTACCCCGTTCTCTCTACAAGCCTCCATTGGAGGCTCTCAAAGACAACCTACGATTCATACAAGTTTTTGTTTATTATAGGCTAATAACTTCAGAAATCTTAGTCCATACAATTAAGAACACCTTACACATATTGAATTTCTTAGTGAGCACTGGTCCTACAACTCGACCTAAATACATATACAAACTCAACACCTGTGTAGACCTTCAGAATATAAGCATGAGATTCCTATTAATTTCCATTTAAGAATGCTCTAGCTCCCCTGCTTCGTTTTGTCCTTCTAGTCTTTGATTTTCTGCTTTCTGGGTATTTCCTTTATGCTTATGGGCCGAATAAGATTCTTTCATAGTGAAATGGGCGTGATTTGCCTAGCATTCAGTCGCCTAAGAGGTTGATGAACATTGGTCAGATGGTGCACGGCCACACTTATTTATTGTATATATATATATATATGTATGCAATGCTTTGGGTCAATTCTACATATGCATCAAAAGTAGACCTTTGGATTCATTTCTCTCGACCATGAAGTAGAAAACTCATGAGGAAAAAAAAAAAAGAAGATCCGATGTCTGCTGTCATTAAATCAGATTCGTCTTCTTCTAACAAACTCCAGCATTTTTAATTTGGCCTCTTAAGAAACTGCGTCAATATTCAACTAACCAAGTTGAACACAGCAAAATTGAACAAATGTTGAAGATGCGGTGAAGCTAACATTAACTTGGCCCATCAACAACTACGGCGAGGCTACCTTGCCGCTCCGACCTGTTTGCCGGTGGCTGAGCTCCAGGGGCTTCACCTGCTGCATGTGAAGAAGTTGGCCGTTCAAGCAACGAGTGCCGGCAATTCGGGCATGACGAGTGTGACATGAGCCATCTGTCTATGCATTTCACATGGAACCCGTGATTGCATTTTGGCAATACACGAACCTTCTCTCCATCCACAAAATCTCCTAGACAAATTGGGCATTCAGTGGCCGGAATATTCAATCCCGACCTATAAACCGCCACCGGAATCTGACGCAAAGCATGCTTCTTGAGACCGGTGGCAGCAAGCCGTGCTTGTTCTGGTGTCTCCATGGCAAATCGACGCCTACAACGTAGAGCGCACCGCACAACTGAGTTGAATCCAAGTGCAAATATTAGTGCACATAACAAGGCCGCCAGTATAATCACCATGTTGGTGTCGAAACTCGTCTCGCTAATGTACGATTCATTCGCTTTGTTACCATTTCCCGGTGGCGTAGCTGGCTCTGCCTCAAGAAGACGGCGGTGCAAATTCACCATTGCTAGGCTTGCCACCGCCCAAAAGTTCAAAAATCCAATTGGGTTACCTAGAAAGGGTATGGTAAGATTTTGGGCACTAATTGATTTTCTGAGAGGAAAAAAGAGAAAAAGAGGTAGTTTTGAGTTCGCAGAAATGTTGTCAAGATTCCAACTAGAAAAAAAGACAGGGAAAGGGCATCTTATTTGTCTTTAGGATAAGGAAAAAAGGAATGGTAATTTGTGTATATTTTGAGAGTGGTGTGGTTATCCGAATTTGGGGACCGTTTGCTGCATTATTCGAGCTTATTACCCCGAAAATGGTCCTCCATCGTTCCTCTACTTGGAACCGAAACCGAACAAGAAAGCAAAAGGTGATTGAGATTGGAACTGCAAGATTTTACAGCCTCACGACCAAACCTTTTCTTTTGCAATAATTCAATGTCACCGGCAGCCGACGGTGATTGCAACTCTACTTTCTCATTGTCCACATACTAGAAGCATGACCTTTGTGGTGTGAGGAAAATTAAGTGCGTGGGCCTTAGGAAGGGGCAAAAGATGTATACTGGCCTACGCAAATATCTTTGTACAATACCAACAGAACGTAACATATTACTAGTCCTACCACGTGAATGATCAACTTTTGATCAAACTGAGGAGGTAGTTGAGATGTGTATAAATTAGTTTGAAAATCAAACTCGTGTAAGATTTAAAAAAAAAAAAAACGTGCATGATCCGAACGACTTCCTAACCTCATTAGCATTGTAGTAAGGTAGGGCGGGTAGAAGGAGAAACGGTTAGGAGTTGGAAGTTGGCAGTTGGAGCCAAACCACCAACATAAACTCTTCCATCAAAATATAAATTGACTGAACTCAAAACAAAGCTCACAAAGTGATGCTGATGGTGGGCCTAATGTTACAAGTTACATGTCTTGCCCAACCAATTCACAACATGAAATGGGCTTGGCTCATCTCAATCTTTTATGGATCAGGTACGGAAAAGTCACTTCAACTTGACATCAATTTCAGTACCTCTCTAGTACTAGATCTCAAGCATCTACAGCCCATCATAGGGATATATAGAGAGACCAAGAAACAATATGTATGATTAGCCCGGTTAGATAAGAGTAAGCCAGCATATATGAATGGGTATTTGGACATGCAGGCACCAAAATGCATATGAAAACTTGATCCATCCATGAAGGTTTAATGTGAATTCACTGGACGATGTAAGTAGTGATAACGTGTTTAAAAAACCAAAACAACAAAAAAATGGAAAACGAGAAAAAAATTGGAAAAAAGTTTAAGCTAGTGGAACATTGTTGAAGATGTTGTAATTATTGAATTGATCGTGAGGGTTTAGGATCCTCTCCATTATATATTGAAATGGAAATCTCTATTCCACCGATCAATACATAAAATGAAGTCTTATCATATATTTGATCAAAATTACGTACTTTTATATTAAATTTATTTCCTTTATATAGGATCACAAAATCATTTATTTACGAAAACAATTTAAGCCAACTCATCTAAACTATTAATTTTTATTTTAGGTGACATGTCAACACCTCAAATAATGAAATGGAGATCTCAATTCTAATCTTGTAAATGAGAGAATTCTTATCCAATAGGGATATACCATATTAAATTGCTAGTCATCAACTCATATAAAAACTAAAACTATTAAAGAGAGGTTAACTTTGATATTAATATCCTCAACATTGAGGGTCCGTTTGGTACAATTTTTTTTTAATTTTTTTAGTTTTGCTTTTTTGCCTTATAAATAAAAAAGTTAAATTTTTTTTTACTTTCTTACTTTTATAAGCTAAAGATAAATAAAAAAACAAAAAATTATAAAAATTTGACTTTTTAACTTGTAAATTAAAAAAAAGCTAGACCAAAAAACTCTATTAAACGGGCCTTGAAAGTGGAAAGGCCTACTTTTTAAACCATACAATCTTGCAGCGCAATTCTAGTGCGGGCCAGTGCCCATAATGGCATCATCATAAACAGAAAAAAAAAAAAAAAAATCATTCAGTTCTACTCGTCATTCTTTCTTCATAAAATAGTTGCAAAACTTTGACTATTAGTTTGGGCACTGAAAAGCCGTGCATTTCTTATCAAGTTTTCAGTTCTCTCAATCATATTTATCACAACAGCAAACGGGAGAGAGAAATGTAATGAAAACAAAAGCGAAAAAGCAGCAAAATTGTTTTTAGGAAAAACAGAAAGCAGAGAAATGATACAAAAAAATTCGAATAAGAAACTTAATAGGCAGTTAAAAAAATATTTTTACAAAGCAAAAAAAAGAAGCCTTCAGAAAATTTTATGAAAACCAATATAGGATACTTATAAAGTATAATGGATACTTACTTGAAACTTAACAAAAAAATAATATTTAAAAATAAATACGTCAAGTTTTACATAGTTTAGCATAGTTTCTTACCAAACTTTTTTTAAAGTTTTTTCTTTCTTATTGCAAACGTATTCAAAATGTTTTACAAAAGCATTCAAAAATCCCAAAAGAATACTTTTTCTTATCGGTCTCGAAAGAGTTTCCCACTCCCACTCTCACTCAGGAGATAATTTCGGATAATTAAAAAAATTATTCAGTACACATTAAACACTATATTATTTTTATTCTATCACTTACATAATAATTAAATAGCTCACCTAATAACTAAAGACCCATGTGAAAAAGTACACAAGAGCACCGAATAGACTAGGGTTCAAAGAGCCCCTTTAATAGGCCATTCCTGCAAAACTTTGATTCTTGCAGGGTCTACAATATTCGTCTTAAAGTTGAAAGACCAGTCAATTAAATGTGGACAGTGGGTAGGTGTAGTTGATTCTCCCTTCATTAGCACCTGTATAAATGAAGATGGACCCATATGCTACAAAAATTGGAGAGCAGGTCACCACAGATGGAATTGAACGGTGTCGATTATTCCGTGCTAGCTTTAAAGAACGGTTGCGATTATTCCGTACATCCACTCTGAACATAGTTAATGTTGCGGGGTTATGATTGGTCCGTCCGCCTTGCAATATCAAAGCTAGGGATTTGGGTGACAAGCCATATTTTTGGGCAAAGCCTGCTGCAGTATAATTCATTGCCCCCATGTAGTATTAGCATTTTTTAGTCATATAATTTGTTTGTGAAAATATAAAGTTATTATTTAATGAAAGTTATTTAAAACTGAGATATATACATAGAAAATATTATTCTTACATAATTTTTATACAAAATTTTAAATTAAAATAATGTGACAATAATAATTTTATAATTAAAAATAAGAATGACAGTTTGACTCGAAAACTCGAACTTGTTTCACCTCACCCTTAATAAAAAAATTTTTGGGTATAAATAAATAGATTAGAGACAGTGTATAAGAAAGAAAATATAACCCGAAGCGAATTTGAAGCAGGATAAGATTTAGGTGACCCCATCCGAACCCACTACAATTATATTATAAAATTTCTAAACACTCTTTTTATATTTTTTTAATACAAAATGTCCTTGGTATATAAAGAAAATGTTAGGTTTTTTTTTTTGTTGAGAAGGAATCAATTTCATTTATAGTTGGCAAGAAAAGGGGAGTTAGCAAAAGTGGAGAAGTTAAAAAATTAGTAGACTAAATGTTATAGAGTTAAAACGATAGTAGGATCAAGTAGATATTATTTGTCACAAGTACCACGCTCCTGTCACAAATTGAACCTGCTCCTGTCACAAATCGAACCTCTGGCCTCTTTCTTTATTAATTTATAATATTAGTATTTATATAATTCGAATTAGTTTATTTTTAAAGAATTAGTTCTATTTTGATATTTTACATCGATTTGACACGTTTTTACTGTACTCTGATTAACTTAAGTGAGACGGAAACAGGATGGAGACGGGGTTGAAAAGTTTAACCCGCCCTGCCATTTCTAATTCAAGGCCCATCATAAAGGATATTTTGTTTTACAGTGAAAGACTTTTATTCAACTATATCATTCTGTACATAAATTTATATGAATTTTCTGTTTGTATAACGTCACCCTATATATACATATATGTCTATATAACAACTATCAATTTGTAAAAAGAAAAAAAGAAAGTTAAGTCGATGATTTTAATGCGTTAAAGAAAATGTTTTAAGAAAATGCTTAAAGGAATCAAATGATCATATTGTTTTTTTCTAGAGCGATGCATCTAACCAAATTCCATATAATGGTCCCCATTTTTTAGTATTAAACTACGTATCCATACACTACTCGATAGTAGTAAAACTAACATTAGGAATAGCTATTCCATTTTTAATAATTCCTTGGGTTTTGGCAAGTGAACTTGAGAGAGAGAGAGAGAGAGCACATAGTGGTTGCATTATACTATAGATAAAAGTTGCAACATACAATCACCAAACAGATGATAAAATAGCTGCAAACTAGAAGACTAGATACTCCTAGACACACTAGGACACTGCAAGCTGAAGACTCGCTCAAAGTGGAACCCCATGGCCTTGATTCCATCTTTATTTATACAGCAGTACTAGATCCTCCCAGCCAAAACTCACTCTGTCAATGCATCAACCTCACTGAACTCTGCAACACAACAAAAAATAAATAAAAAATAGTGTTAAGAAGCAAGTTTGATCTGATACTAACTAAGAAAAACGTAGCACTACCACATTGCCAAATCTATTTTTTTTCAATGCATATTTAACAGATAGCTAAATGGGCCTTACACATTATATGTACATGTATGTGTGATGTGTCTATTTTCATACATTTATTTATATATGTATCTCCACAGAGAGAGAGAGAGAGAGAGAGAGAGAGAGAGAGGTACTTGGAGCAGTCAGTGGAAGGGGATATCTTATAGGGAAGGTTGAGACCACATTTGCTAGGGAGGCCAGGAGCCAAACCGAGGTTGATGCCAGAGACGGCAGCAGAAGCTGACTTCATGCACTTGCAAGCGTCCTGGCGGTCAGTTGGGGTCCGAGCCGCGTTGTAGAGGGACTTCACCCCGTTGCAACAGTTGACCGGAACCTGGCCACCTGTCCGGAGGTAGTTGATGCATGGAGCGAGGCTGGCCATCACTGTGCCGCATGACAGCGCAGCTTGGGCACGTGGTGCAGTCACCACCATGCACATGATGAGCATCACACAGGTGGCCAGCTTGAGCATTCCTGAAGAGCTACCCATTACAATGACTGACTTTAGAGAACTTTGAGAGTTAACAGTACTAGCAAGGGAAGCAAGACAACTAGAGGGTGTGGCAAAGCTTCCCATGGAGGGGCTGTTTATATAGAGGAAGTGGGGAGTGTGCAACAGGAAAATAATTTGTTTGGTTTGGAAGTCAAAATTAGGTTTGATGGTAGTTGGGATACATTGAATATTTTGATGATCATATTAACTCTTCTGGATGGAAAATGCTTACCTTAATTAGCAGAAGTTTTATGGGAAATTTTTTTTTTCATACGCATACATATCATGTGACGACAGTTTCACAGTTATGAATGGTACGGTTATGCTACAGACACTAGAACATTCATATAAAATTTATGATCAAAACAAGAGCTATTCATTTTTAAACAAAACACTCATCATAATAATTAATGACTTTTAATTATAAAATATTATTGTTATATCATTTTAATGTGATTAATTTTCAGTAAATTTTTTTAAAAAGAATATCACTTTTTTAATTTTTATATATATGAATTCTTCTTGAATTTAAAACATTTGATGGACGGATGGGCAAGACAAATGATCTAAAACCAGTCAAACCATGAACGATGAGTCCATCGCAGAAAAAATATCACTCTAGAAAAACCTCAAACTCAAAATTCTTAAAAAGAAAAAAAAGAAACTTAAGCAAAAAATTTAGATAAAAAAAATAGAAGTAAAATGTATGTCCGCTGAGGGTTCGGCACCTTCAGACTGTAATCCTCCTTCTCCTACAACCTTTGTCTCGTAATAGGCCAGTAGTACTCTAAAACTAAATCCAATGGTTCGTACGTAGAATTAAAGTTTCTGCCCAAACGTTCAAGAAGTCGTGCATCTACCATTCATTAGTCAGAACGAGATTTGGGTGTAATACATCATGAAAAATTTGTTTTGATGATCTTTTACATCCATCTTCCTTAAAGTTTTAAACTGATATAATTTATTTTTTAAAGTTTTAAAAATTATATTATTTTCTTTTCAGATTTAAGGTGAATTATATTTTTTTAATTAAAAAAAATAAAAACTTAAGCAAAAGAGTTGGATAAAAAAAAAAAAAAAAATAGAAGTAAAACTTATGCATGTACTTTGAGGGTTCCGCTCCTTCAGACTCTAATCCTCCTTTCCCTACGACCTTTGTCTCGTAACAGGCCACTAGTACTCTAAAACTAAATCCAATGGTTCGTAGAATTAATGTTTCTGCCCAAACGTTCAAGAAGTCGTGCATCTACCATTCATTAGTCAGAAGGTAGTATTAAAATGTGAAGAAAATGTGGAATCACGTCCCTCAAATGAGTCTTTGTCAACACTTGCTGAAAAAAAAAGTGGGTACTCAAATGTAAATAAACATACAATGATTTACTTTTAAGCATGTAACTCTAACCTATATATATTTCAAAGGTCGGGTGTGAGTGGCGTATGTAGTTTTCTAAATCTTATATGCAAGGATATTGGGGCATGGTTAGATTATTTTTAATATATTTATATTATAAGGTAAAGTAGTATTTACAAAGTGATATATATATCTATACACACACATTTTTCACATAGTTTTTAAAAAAATGGTACACATAAATTTATTTTTTAAACACAAGTAAATGGATTTGTTAATGTGAATTCCATTGTCTTGTGTCTAAGAGTGAGAATGTGATTGCGAAAGGAAAATGCTATCTTTTCGAACTTTTATACAGAATTCTGCACAAGAATAATGTGGCGATGACAGTTCTATAATTAACAAGCATCTTGGTAAGTTATTTGTTTTAAAGTAATAGGCCTACAAGTTAGCCACATCATTCTAGTAATAAATTCTATATAAATTTTTTATTTGTATAGCATTACTCTTGCGAAAAGAGTTTAGGTAGATATAGATTTACTCTAATTTTTATGCATTATCCTATAATAAAATCAATTATCAAGCATATTTATTAGGTGCAGGATTAGCTAGACATATCGGAGGCATATCATTTAAAAAATTTCGTGCACGCATGTTATAACGTATTTGGAAAATGTTAATATTCTCAAAATTTGTATAGAATATCTCACCAAAGTGATGTAATGATGATATTTTTATAATTTTTTTGAGTATCTAAAGCATTCGATCAACTATTTTCTTGAGTTTATGCTGGTCACAAGTGGACATAAAGAAATATTGAACTTGATACCTCCTATTTGGTATAAAGACAAGTCGACCACTAGATCACTCTTGCAAATGACATTTTTCTGATTATATTTCTAAGCTATAGTTGGAATTCAATGCCCAATGTGAGGCACGAACCGATTAAGCACGGACTTTAGCGATCAATTATTAAGAAAGCTAATGAGAAAGGAGACCAAAAAGTCTCACCTCTTAACTATAAATAGCCAAAGCATGTTTAGTGGAGGGAGTAGAGTTTAACTCTCTTTCTCGTGTAATCACAAAAATCTAACAGCGACATTATTTTGTATTAAACTTTTGTATAAAAATTCTATAGATATGGCATTACTCATTTTCTATTAACTAAAGAGTTAACTCTTTTGAGATCTATTTCATTCTCCAGTTGCTTACGTGAATTTGACAGCTTGATTACTTTTTCTTCTTTTTTTTTTTCCCCTTATTCATGTCACACACATCTTACAACCCAAATATTGATTGAGTCCCCATGAGAAAACCCTATTGACCTTTGTTTGTTTTTACCAAATATTGTTTGTCTTAAATCCCTCACCTCATTAGTTGATCCTTGATTGCAATTTTGATCGAAAATAGAAGCTGCCCACTAGCTAAATTCCTTATTTTCAATCAATCACTTTTCTGATTAAATTCTTATTTGTGGTAATTGGAATCAACATCGATCATATATAATTCGGGTGCTACTTTTGCTGAAAATTTAAACATTTGTGAAATTGATTTCAACATCGATTTAAATCTTCCAAGCAACCTGCCAAATATTTTTATTGTTGGAAGTTTCAGAATTTGCAAAACCTCCTCACCATATATATACTCTGTTGGAAATATTTTCAAAATATATAGTATAGTTATATGTTTTCAAAATGGATATTTTTTAGTCAAAGCTTTTAGGTTTTGGAGAGGTACAATCTTCACTGCTAAGTTGTAAAGGTATGATCGGATGACCACATTTAAATGTGAAAATGGTGGTTAGAATATTTGAATTCTAATGGACACACCTATTCCGAATAGGCACATTTGAGTCTATATAATAGTAATTTTATTAAACTATTAAAGACAGATAATATAGATGTTTCTATGCATCAATTCCTCTATAGAGAAGTTTTATTATTATTTTTTATGTTTATCATTACTAGAATCTATTTACTGTAGAAACAAAATTTTAGATTCTTGACAGACTTATAAAATTTGAAGGTATTCAGTTCTGACTTTGTTTGTTCAAAATACAGTTACATTACAGATTATTCTAGGCTTTATTGTATGTTAGAGGCGATTCGCCATTAACTTGGTGCATACCCGATTCACTGAATTGGTGAAGGCGAATAGTGTCTTAAGAAGAGTAATATTTCATCGTGCCTTGAAGCAATCGTTCATTATATTCTCCCTCTATAAAAATTTGCACCAACATACTCCTCTTTAGAACTAGATACTAATATTTTGACTGTTGTCCCAATTTTGTTTCTTTTAATGAGGGAAAAGTGCACATAAAATTAACAGTATTGTCTAAGATTGATCCATTTCGATTTGGGCGACAAATTTAAAATACAAAAATAACTTTTTTGTAACGATATTAAGATTGCATGCTCTTTATTCTCTACCAACCGCAAAATAGCAAGAGCATCGCACAGTGAGTTATTATTATTATTATTGTTATTATTATTTTTACTTAGTCATATTGTCGCTTTCACTACTCTTCTGACTTTCATTTTTCAATCCGCTCAATTATAGCCGATAGTGACCTAACTTTTTGGTCCATGGTTTGTACAACTTATGGCAGCTATTTAATTATAATTATGCTGACGCACAAAGTAGAAGATTATGCATGTTGAAAATTTGGCCCTCCAAATTTACTCTCATTTTAAATCTATCCTTTCATAAGAATATTAAGATAAATAGAAAAAAAATAAAATACAAAAATTTACATAGAAAACTTTAAAGCAGAAAAAAAATCATCAAGTCTGAAAAAAAATACACTATGTAAAAAATTATTACAATCACACAATTTTTTTTTCTCACCTCAAAGACATTCACTAAACTTTTTCACTAGTTAAATTTTAGCTTTTATATTTTCAAGGAAAATTTTACTAAAATAAAAAGTTCCTAGTTAAGTTATTGATTGATGCACTTAACCAGGGAGGTATAACCTTCCCTATGCCTTGAGCCTTGTCTCCCTTTTCATTTCCAACCGATGTGGGATTGCCAAATGAACAAAACCCAACAAATCTCTACTTTTATGATTTTGTCTTGTCCCACAGTCACACTCCACCTTAATGAAGATCATAATAACTTCTGTTATCATGCTCCACCATAAAAGTATATACACTCAAAATAAACTAATTCCAAGCATTTTACTTCGCCTATGTCAAAAAAAAAAAAAAAACTTTGCTGACAAATTATGGTGCAACTCTCACATTTGACTTTTTTAGAAGTTCATTAGCCGTTGACATGAATTTCTATCAAACACTCTACATCAACGTTAAACCAATGCCCGTGTATAAAGTTATGGACCTCTACACAACTCCACAACTAAACCCATCAAAGCTCACTTGACATTAGAATTCATCCTATGCACGATCTAAAGACGCCCTCGCGACATCCTGTGATTTCGTCTCACACTAGTTCCTAATTGACCGGCACTTTCACCGAATGTAAGTCCGTCTGCACTGTTGAAGTAAACTTTGCCCACTGGCAAACAATTCCAACTATTGAAGTTTTCACAATGTTGTTCTAGTACCTCAGTCCTTAAATCGTCACCCTAAGACAACCCACACGCTGTTCCAATGCCTCAGCTCTCTAGCCTTCACCCGAAATTAGCCCACATACAACTCCAGCGCCTGATCATCTGATCTTTACCCGAAGTCTGCCCACATATAGCTCCAGTGCCTGATCCTTTGATCTTCACCTGAAGTTTGCCCACAATGCCTTGTGTAATCCTGATTGAATCAAAACATCTTTGACTTGCATTTGCCACAAGTCAAAATTAATTCGTCCATCAAATTTCTTCATATCAAATCTGATTGGATTTGAAACCCTACTTCCTAACATTACCTTGATGAATTTTTACCGTATAAATGAATAGTACTCACTAATTAGTTTTCAAAAAAAATTGAAGGGGTCACACTAGTCCCCCTTAAAATTCAATCTCCTAGACAAAACCTGCTTAGACTATACGTATCCACACTGTCACACCAAATCTCCACCCCACCAAAAAAGAAACGTTTAATAATCTCAAGAAAATCTTTTTTGATGTAGAAGATTAGTCAAAATTGTAACTACAAAGTATACTTAGAATTTCAAAAAAAAAAATTATTACCAAAGAGACTCTGATACAACTTGTTGAAAATTTGGCCCTCTCAAATTTATCTGCCTTTTGGATCTACCATTTGATAGGAATTCAAGATAAATAGAGAAAAAAAAAAAAACATAAAGATTTACATAAAAAAACTCCAAAACACGAGAAAAATCACAAGATTTAGAGAAAAATACACTAAGTGAAAAATTATTACAATCACACAATTTTTCTTTCTAACTCCAAAGACATACACTAAGCTTTTTCATTGGTTAAATTTTAACTTTTACCATTTAGAGAAAAATTTTACTAAATCAAAAGTTACTAACTAAGTTATTGACTAGTGCACTTAACCAAAAAAGTATAACCCTCCCCATACCTCGAGCCTTGCCCCCATTCTCATTTTCAATCGATGTGAAATTGTCAAAGGACAAAACCCAACAATGCAGACTATATTTTCTTACTGAAAAAGGTTAAAATTAATCCAACAATGACCATGCTTCAAAGAATATGGTGACGGGGATTTCCCGACCAAACGGGAAGTCCGTCTCGTACCGCCTAGTCGTATCTCGACCAGGTCTCCACTCCGTCTGTCCACGAACTTCCTGATCTGAAGGGTCGCTCGCAACGGTCCCCTGATCGGGTCGGCGTCCGACCGTGTCTGCGGGGCCCACTTCTGACACCGGCCTCTTTGGGCTGCATCAGGGACGTGGATGTGGCATGTACCTGCAACAACCGCCACGCCCCTGACACCGCTCTGAGCACACGCCACCCTGGAGTGTGAAGATGGCGCTCTCGAGTGCTCTGACATAGTTCTGACCTTCCAACTAGAAGCCGCCACGTGGAAGGACCACCTACCTCCACTATGCAAGCATACAAGGAAAAACTTCGGCCCCTAAAAAGGTATGCAGACACAGTCACCCCCTGGGATCTCTCCTTCTCTCCCACATCGGAATTACCTAGAATCTAATTTGCACACCGGAGGGCCATTGGCTCCCATCACACCGGTGGGTTTTGGTGCAGGAGATCATCGTCCGACCATTGTGCCGTTCATCCCGGACCTGGGGGCAAGCCCGCACGAGATAGCTGCTTCATCAGCTGGCGCTGTCTGTGGGAAACGACTTCTCTCGTGACAGTTCATGGTCTTGACTAGGTCTGGGATTAGCACCCTCCCCAGAGAAACCTCGATGGCCGACACCAGTGCAGATAAAATAGCTGCCTTGGAAAAGACGGTGGCAGACATGATGGCCAGCATGCAGCAGCTGGTCCGTCAAAATGCAGAGTTACTCCAACGAAACCCCCCTCTTCCACCTGAGATTCCACCGCAGTCCAACCCGGTGGCGGACGAACAACAGGAGCAGGAGGTCGACAAGGACCCATCCATCCTCCCCAATAACGGCGAAAACGGCAATGGGGGACGAGTCGAAGACCCCCTACTTCGCCGCGAGCCCTACATCGAAGAAGCACGTACTAGTCACGCCATCCCCGTCGAGGACGGAGATGGTGGGCGACAAACCGGAGAGCTCCCATGTTTGGGACGAGCAAATGAAGGCCATGCAAGCCCAGATGGCTGGAGTTTTAGCCGCGATAGAAGCCAAAGCCCCAAATGCAGTAGACACCCTCATTGGCCGAACAGCCTCACCGTTCACGCAGAACGTAATGGACTACCCACTCCCCCAGAAGTTCAAAATGCCGACTTTGGACTCTTTTGATGGATCTAAGGACCCGGTAGACCATTTGGAGACGTTCAGGGCGCTCATGCACCTGCAAGCAGTGCCGGATGAGATCATGTGCAGAGCATTTCCGGTCACGCTGAAGGGTTCGGCGCGAACCTGGTTCAACAAGGTCAAACCAGCGACGGTCTCAACCTTCAAGGAACTTAGCAAGCTGTTTGTGAGCCACTACATTGGAGCCCAGCGGCAACGGAGGCCTGCGGCATACTTGCTGACGGTGAGGCAGAAGAAGGCTGAGACGCTGAGGGAGTATGTTGCGAGGTTCAACCAAGAGACGTTGGCCGTGGACGATGTCGATGACAAGGTGGCTGTCACGGCGTTCATGAGCGGCCTGAGAAGTGGGAAACTCCTCTTCTCCCTATCAAAAAGACCGACCCAGGACATGGCAGAATTGATGCTCCGGGCTCAGAAGCACATGAACGCGGAGGACGCCATGAGCGCCAAGCGAGATAATGACGAAGGGGACGGTTCACGCTTCGAGAAGAAGCGAACGAGTGGAACATCGAACGACGAGAGGGAAAGTAAAACAAGCCGAAACACCAACCAGTCGAGGAACAGGGGCGAAGGGAGACGCGAGTACTACCGCGGCCTCGATCAAACGTTCACCCCTCTGACGACGAAGCTGAAGGATGTTCTGATGGAGATCAGAGATGACCCGGACCTGAGATGGCCCGAGCCTTTGAGGACACCTTCGGGAATGAGGAGCAAGAGGCGATACTGCCGCTTCCACCGTGACCATGGCCACGACACGGAGGACTGCATCGATTTGAAGAAGCAGATCGAAGATCTGATCAAACGGGGGAGGCTGAGCCGCTACGTGGCCAGTGGAGATCGAGCCCGGGCGGAGCGACGCAGCCCAGCAAGAACCGAAACAACCACCCAGCCCATTGGAGAGATAAGGGTCATTGCCGGAGGATTCGCTGGAGGAGGGGAGACCTCTTCGGCGAGAAAGAAACATGTTCGAGACATCCGAAACGAAGCAGAAGTAATGCTGGTCGGGACGGCCAGCAAGAAGATGAAGAACGAAGGTCCCGCGATCACATTCACTGAAGAAGAGGCCACCGAGCTACACCAACCGCACGATGACCCCCTGGTCATCTCGACGGTGATCTCCAACTTCAAAACTTGGAGAATCTTGGTCGACAGTGGGAGCTCGGCAGACATCCTGTTCCGAGGGGCCTTTGAGAAAATGAAGATCGGCCAGGAGAAGCTACAACCATTCAACTGCCCGCTGGTCGGCTTCACCGGAGACCGGGTGGTCCCTCTCGGTTCCATTACCCTGCCAGTCACCCTTGGGGAAGAGCCACGCCGGACGACGAGGATGGTACACTTCTTGGTTGTGGATTGCCCTTCCGCGTACAACGCCATAATTGGCCGAACCGCCCTGAACCAGTTTAAGGCGGTCGCTTCCACGTATCATCTCCGAATCAAATTCCCGACAGATACTGGGGTCGGGTGTGCAAGGGGCAACCAAAAGGAAGCACGGGAGTGCTATGTGGCTTCCCTCAAAGGAGTGCCCAGCAAGGAGACCTTGGTGATCGAAGAGCTCGAGCCGAGGGACGAAGAGGAAGTCAGAAGAGGAGAGCCGGCGGAAGAACTAGAAGAGATCCTGGTCGGACCACCGGGACAGGACAGAAAGGTGAGGATAGGGACCGCCGCCCCCGAAGAATTGAAAGAGCAGCTGAGGGAGTTCCTGAGAAGTAACGCAGACGTGTTCACCTGGTCTCACGAGGACATGCCTGGTATTGACACACGAGTGGCGGCTCACTACTTGAACATCGACAATGAGGCCAGGACGGTCAAGCAGAAGCGGAGGAATTTCGCACCGGACCGGAACGACGCGGTGGCTGAAGAGGTGGAGAAGCTGGTACAGGCAAAGTTCGTCAGGGAAGCGCACTACCCTGCTTGGCTCTCGAACGTTGTCATGGTAAAGAAGTCCAACGGGAAGTGGCGGATGTGCGTCGATTTCATCGACCTAAACAAAGCATGCCCCAAGGACAGTTTCCCACTACCGACCATCAATCTTCTCGTCGACTCCACGGCGGGGTATGAAATGCTAACCTTCATGGATGCTTTTTCAAGATATAACCAGATCTGAATGGCGGCGCGCGACCAGGAGCATACAGCTTTCATTACCGATAGGGGGCTCTATTGCTTTAATGTTATGCCATTCGGGTTAAAGAATGCTGGGGCAACATATCAACGGCTAGTCAACCTCATGTTCAAATCCCAGATCGGGCGTAATGTGGAGGTTTATGTGGACGACATGTTGGTGAAGAGCAAGGAGGCCGCCCACCACCTGCGGGATCTGGAAGAGACTTTCCGAACGCTCCGCAAATATAGGATGAAGCTCAACCCCGACAAGTGCGCCTTCAGCGTCGCCTCGGGGAAGTTCCTGGGTTTCATGGTGTCACAAAGGGGCATTGAGGCCAACCCGGAGAAAATTCAAGCCATCATCGACATACAGGCGCCCAAAACAACGAAGGACGTCCAGAGGCTGGTGGGACGTATCGCTGCCCTGAATAGGTTCATCTCTCGGTCCACGGACAAGTGTCTACCGTTCTTCAAGATCCTGCGCAAGGCGTTCGAGTGGAACGAGGAGTGTGAAGTGGCCTTTGGTCAACTCAAACAATACCTGAGCTCAGTCCCGCTGCTCAGCCGAATCGTCCCGGGGGAGGAGTTGTTTCTCTATTTGGCCGTGTCGGCGACAGCAGTGAGCTCAGCTCTGGTCCGAGAAGAAGGGGGAATCCAACGGCCAGTCTACTACACCAGCCGTGCCTTGCATGGAGCAGAAGAACGGTATCCGGAGATGGAACTTATGGCCTTCGCACTTGCGACCTCAGCTCGGCGCCTAAGACTGTATTTTCAAGCTCACACGATTGTGGTACTTACCAACCAGCCCTTGAAGAGCGTCCTGCACAAACCCGAGACTTCAGGCCGATTGGTGAAATGGTCCGTTGAACTTAGTCAATTCGACATCCGTTACCGACCCCGACTGGCGGTCAAGGGGCAGGCTGCCGCGGATTTCATAGCGGAATTCACTAACCCGCCCCCAGCCACCCCCGACGCCGACCCCCCTGAGAGCCCCTGGGTCCTGAACGTTGACGGTTCTTCCACTAACGGTTCCGGCGGCGCCGGCGTGGTCCTCGTCACCCCCGAAGGCTACAAAATGGAGTATGCTCTCCGCTTCAAGTTTCCTGCCACCAACAACGTCGCCGAGTACGAAGCACTCATTGCCGGCCTCCGAATGGCTCGGCGAATGGGGGCCGAGCAAATAGTGGTCCGAAGCGACTCTCAGCTCGTGGTGGAGCAGGTTCAGGGAGAGTACGAAGCAAGAGAAGACAACATGAAGCAATACTACCAAGTGGCGAAGAGCTTGGCCAGAAAATTCCCTAAGGTACTACTGGAGCGCGTACCGAGACTGCAAAACGAGGAGGCAGACCGACTAGCCAGAATTGCCTCGTCCGAGGAGCCCGACCCGAGAGTCCCGTTCGAGATCCTTAATTCACCGAGCATCCAGAGCCCAGAGGTTGACCAGATTGAGCCAGAATCCTCCTGGATGAGCCCGATCAAGAACTACTTGGAGAGCGGATCCCTGCCTGAGGACCGAAACGAGGCGAGGAGGGTTCAGTACCGCTCGAGTAGGTACCTTATACAGGGCGGGGTACTGTATAAAAGGGGGCACACCATGCCGCTGCTCCGCTGCGCCAATGCGGAAGAAGCAGACTACATAATGCGGGAGGTCCACGAAGGAGTGTGTGGAAACCACTCTGGTGGTCGTTCCCTCGCCAAGAAGATATTGCGAACGGCCTACTATTGGCCCACCATGGAAAGGGACGCCCAGGAATTCGTCAAGAGATGTGATAAGTGCCAACGGTTTGCCAACATCCCGCGACAGCCATCTCAAGAATTGACCCCAATCCAGACTCCTTGGCCTTTCGTCCAATGGGGGATTGATATTGTGGGCCCGTTACCACTCGGCAAAGGACAGACAAAATTTGCCGTGGTGGCAATCGACTACTTCACGAAGTGGGCGGAGGCAGAAGCCCTCCCGACGATTACCGAGGAGAAGATGCAAAAGTTCCTATGGCAGAATATTGTGTGCAGATTCGGAATCCCCAAGGTCGTCATAACGGACAACGGGAAGCAGTTCGAGGGCAGACGGTTCAACAAATTATGCGCCGACCTGGGGATAAGTCACCACGCCTCGTCCCCCGAGCATCCCCAGGCGAACGGCCAAGTTGAAGTCACCAACAGATCGCTTTTGAAGATCCTCAAGACGAAGTTGGAGAAGGCGAAGGGCTTGTGGGCAGAAGAGCTCCATAACATCTTATGGGCCTACAGAACGACGGAGAGAGTGTCTACAGGTCAGACGCCGTTCTCACTCACTTTCGGCGCTGAAGCTGTCATCCCAGTAGAGATCGGTCTCCCCAGCCCCAGAACGGTGCAATTCGACCTCGCCACCAACGGCGAGGCCATGAATGTGGACTTGGATCTGTTGGAGGAACGACGGCTACAGACAGCTGTGAGAATGGCGACCTACCAGCAGAGGATGCGCCAGTACCACAACTCTAGGGTTCGACCAAAAGACTTCGCGACCGAGGACCTTGTATTGAAGAGAGTCAACCAGTCTACCAAGGATCCCAGAGAAGGAAAGCTCGAACCTAATTGGGAAGGACCCTACTAGGTTATCGGCAGTACTAGGAAGGGCACCTACAGGCTAAAGAACTCGGAAGGGAAGGAGCTTCCACACCCGTGGCACGTAGAACATCTAAGGAAGTACTACTCTTGAAAGGCTCCTACTTGTAATTCCCCTGAATCTCAACAAAAGCGACTGTTCAGCAAATTGTTCACATGAATCGACTATGAATTTATCTACTCGCGGGGAATCAAAATAGAATCTGCTCGGCCAAGCGCCGAGCAGAGCCAGAGGGCCTTAAGTGGCAATGGCACAGCAGTAGAATCTGCTCGGCCAAGCGCCGAGCAGAGCCAGAAGGCCTTAAGTGGCAATGGCACAGCAGTAGAATCTGCTCGGCCAAGCGCCGAGCAGAGCCAGAAGGCCTTAAGTGGCAATGGCACAGAAGTAGAATCTGCTCGGCCAAGCGCCGAGCAGAGCCAGAAGGCCTTAAGTGGCAATGGCGCAGAAATAGAATCTGCTTAGCCAAGCGCCGAGCAGAGCCAGAAGGCCTTAAGTGGCAATGACACAGAAGTAGAATCTGCTCGGCCAAGCGCCGAGCAGAGCCAGAAGGCCTTAAGTGGCAATAGCGCAGAAGTAGAATCTGCTCGGTCAAGCGCCGAGCAGAGCCAGAGGGCCTTAAGTGGCAATGGCACAGAAGTAGAATTTGCTCGGCCAAGCGCCGAGCAGAGCCAGAAGGCCTTAAGTGGCAATGGCGCAGAAGTAGAATCTGCTCGGCCAAGCGCCGAGCAGAGCCAGAGGGCCTTAAGTGGCAATGGCACAGAAGTAGAATCTGCTCGGCCAAGTGCCGAGCAGATCCAGAGGGCCTCGAGTGGCCATGGCATAAGTGGAATCCCTTCGGCTATAAACGCCGGTCAATTCGTTTTTGGTACGTACAAGCATTCTACAAACCATTCCAATCAAACATTCAACAAACATAACGGACACAGAATGTACGAAAACAAACCCATTCCATTAGTGAAAGGAGGAATACAGTTTCAAAAAAAAAAAAAAACGAGAATGAACAACAAAAGATGCCCATGCGAAAGGCGAGCTCCAGCAGACGAGGGCCCAAGCCATCTTCAAGCCTGAGCGCGGTCCCCAATTTGTCCCTCAGTGGCTTCTGGCCGATCACCGACCTGGTCACCAGCAGCGGCTTCTGGTTGAACCTCAGCGGCT
This sequence comes from Euryodendron excelsum, assembly GCA_033060915.1. Taxonomy (NCBI): domain Eukaryota; kingdom Viridiplantae; phylum Streptophyta; class Magnoliopsida; order Ericales; family Pentaphylacaceae; genus Euryodendron; species Euryodendron excelsum. Next base: position 627,037 of record CM065395.1, read on the forward strand.
TGGCCCTCTCCAGCAGTATCCGCTCCGGCCCCTTCCTCGACCACTTGGCCAGTAGCACCCTGACCATCCACAGGTGCGAGGTCATTGAGAGGATCCAGGCTCGATAAGTCCGACTCGGGATACTTCTTGGACGCCTGATTCCGAGCCGACTCGAAGCCCATTTGAAAGGTGGGTTCCAGCAAGGCCTGAAAGTCGTCCCCTTTCTTAAATTCCTCAACGGCTTTGGCCATTGCCCTCTTGAGCTCTTCACCGTGAGCTGCTACAGCTCTTTCCAGATCGTGCCTCTTCGCCTCTTCGGCCGTGAAGCTCAGGAGTAGCTTGTTGGCCTGCCTGGCGAGCCTTTCATTATCGGCCTGAGCCGACTGGAGCTCCTCCACAGCAGAATCCCTCTCGGCCCTAGCAGCCGAGACGTCGCCCTTCAGCGACTGAACCTCTTGGACGAGCGCCGAGCTGGCCGCCTTCTCCTCCTGGAAAGCCTTTTCCGAGCCCCCTAGGCGATGACCCAGAGCCATGACCCTGGCAAGAGACTGAAATCCGAGGGGTTAGAACTTGTATCACAGGAAAAGTAGTGAAGAGCAAAGCGTTAACCACACAGGAGCACACCTTGAACAGGTCGTGGTTGGCGTCCCTGACCAACCGGGAGTTGGGATGCTTGGACAACCTCGTGATGTCTGTAGGTCTCACTGCCTCTGTCGCCCTCTCCCAGGCCACGTCCGAGTTATCGATAACATTCGCGGGGGCAGAGGCTGCCGGACCAGCACGGGCCTGGGGGTCTGCTGGAGTGACCGCGCCTCGCCTCGGCTGCGATCCCTCGGAATGCCCCGGAGGTCTGACAGCAACTGAAACCTGGCCCCTCCCCTTCTGGGGTGACGCCTTCTTCGATGGAGGAGGGGGGGAGGGAGTTCTTCAGCGACCTCGGCCGTCTTTTGGCGCTTCGACCCTGACGCGTCGGCTGCCGCGGCGGCCCTCTTCCGGGACAGGAAGTTGATGTCAAAACTCATCGTGTCCTGCTCGGCCGCTGGATGGAGTTCTTGACAACCGGGCTGAACCGCTGTAGTATCGACCTGAGCAGCCGCAGCGACCGGGCGATCTGCAGGGGATGACCAGAAATGTCAGAGAACGATCGCCATAACGAAAGTAAAAATGTACTCACTCCTCTCACGTTCAGCAGCCAAGGCCTCTCTGCTCGGTTCAGGCCCCAAGAGATATAGAGCGAGCGCCTCGACAGTCACCAAGTCCTTGGCGTTACGAAACTCGTACTCTTTGACCGCCTCTACCGCCGCCTTGTGCTCGGCAGACAGAAGAGGCTTTACTCGACCTGACACTCGTAAGGCACCTAAGTCAGAACGGGCGACACATGCAAAAAACATCGGGCAAAAGGGGAGGAAGAAGACACGGAGTAAGGATCATACCCTTCTTGCTCGGGTAACCCCATTGCCTGGGGATCCGAGCGGAGAAATCTGTCTCCCAAGGGCAGAACTCCCAGCCCTCTCCGCTAATGAAGAAGAACCGGTCCTTCCAGTTCTTGTGTGAAGAAGGAAGCTCGCCAACCAGATCGAGCCCGGTCGACCGACCTGAGAAGTACCAGTATCCCTTCCCGCGCTCGGCCGGCCTATAACAATGCGAGAACTCCTCTGGCGTCATGTCCCTCCCATGGACGATTTGCCAGAGGATCATACAACCCGCCATGATCCGCCAGGCGTTCGGTGAGAGCTGTCCCGGGGCGAGACGCAACCTCTGCAGAATCTCTCTGACTGGCCGAGGGAACGGTACACGAAGGCCGCCAGCTAGAGCGCCCTCGAAGATCGCTATCTCCCCCTCCTTGGGCGAGCACGCCCGGTCCCTAAAGCCAGGGACCCTACACCTTACCCCTTTCGGGATCTGGTACGCTCGCCGAAGGGCGACGACCTTCTCCCTGTCAAGAGAGGAGGCGACCCTCTCTGCACCGTACCCGGGGCCATCCTCTCCCTCCCCCTCGTCGGGTTCGACCTCCACGGCTCGGGCAGCAACCTCAGCGGGTTGGTCCCGTTCCTCCCCGACCCCAGAGTAAGCGGCCCGGACTCCTTGGGACCCCCCGGAGTCCCCCACAGAGGCCTCTTCCTGGGTCAGGCGCCTCTTGACTCGATACCCACTGGAACCCGTCTCTTCCGTGTCTGAACTAACCCCCTCCGGGTTCGACATGGTCCCGAGAGGTGCACAGCCCTCAATCCTATTGAACACCGGCCTAAACAACTCACGCAAGTCTCCAAGAACGGATTCTAAGAACTCCGCCCTGTCAACAAACCCCGACAAGTCGGGAATCTGACCTCTCCCCTCAAACACGGACACACAGCGGGTAATAAGCCAGTACATACAATCAGAGGGCGAAGCTTACCGCGTTCTGAAGCACCAGCGACGATTTTCGAAGCAAACCGGCGGTGAAACTAGGAGGATGGCACCTCTTGGCCGGCCGTAGATGACGAAGACGACGGTGGAGGCGTAGACAGCGACGACGGCAAAGTGAGTTAGGTTTTTCTCTCTCTCTCTCCTTCTCTGCGTATTTGGTAAAAAGCAATGAGGCCGAAATTGGGGGCAACCGCCTTACAAAATTCCCCCCATGCCTTTGAAATTAACGGCCCAGATGACCCTCGGTGATGGGACATCAACGGTCGAGATGCGACACGGCTTTTCGACTTCTGACTGCTAATCCTTGGCCGCCACGTGGGGGCAGGCGAAACGACGGGACAGCGCCTGCCACAATTACGCCGCCCCCGCTATAAATGCGCTCCGCGTTCCGCGGTCGGACCGACCGACAAAATTCCTCTGACCCCGAACAGATGGCCAGATGAATTGGGGGCATCTGGTGACAGGGATTTCCCGACCAAACGGGAAGTCCGTCTCGTACCGCCTAGTCGTATCCCGACCAGGTTTCCACTCCGTCCGTCCACGAACTTCCTGATCTGAAGGGTCGCTCGCAACGGTCCCCTGATCGGGTCGGCGTCCGACCTTGTCCGCGGGGTCCACTTCTGACACCGGCCTCTCTGGGCTGCATCAGGGACGTGGATGTGGCATGTACCTGCAACAACCGCCACGCCCCTGACACCGCTCTGAGCACACGCCACCCTGGAGTATGAAGATGGCGCTCTCGAGTGCTCTGACATAGTTCTGACCTTCCAACTAGAAGCCGCCACGTGGAAGGACCACCTACCTCCACTATGCAAGCATACAAGGAAAAACTTCGGCCCCTAAAAAGGTATGCAGACACAGTCACCCCCTGGGATCTCTCCTTCTCTCCCACATCGGAATTACCTAGAATCTAATTTGCACACTGGAGAGCCATTGGCTCCCATCACACCGGTGGGTTTTGGTGCAGGAGATCATCGTCCGACCATTGTGCCGTTCATCCCGGACCTGGGGGCAAGCCCGCACGAGATAGCTGCTTCATCAGAATATAAAGCTCATTATTCATCAACAACACGACAGCGAAGGAGATTTGGGTGTAATAGATCTTGAAAAACTTGTTTTTTAACTGGCATCACATTAAAAGGGGTTGAATTTTAAAATTAATAACATTGTGTTTAGCTGGTTTAGTTTTACAAACTCAGCTGCACAAGGGGTTTAAAATTTGGTCCTGTATCAAACATCTTGTAAGCATAGATTCTTTAGGCTGTATTTGGAAGAGAGGGAGAAAGACGGAACTATTTGGAATAACAAAACTGAAGTAGCATAGATCCTTTTATGTTATGTTAGGATTTCAACTTGACGAGGAAAAGGGAAACAAAATTATGCGTACTTACTCTTTTTCTTTTAAATAATTCAACAAAAATAAATTTATTTTTTGAAAAATATAGGATTTGTTTGGTAATGTCATTAGTTTTTATTTTTTGTTATATGTTTTTAATGATTTGGTGATGAATATTTGTTAGTTACCGTTGTGCTAACAGTACTAGACTAATGTTTTAAAAACAAAGAAAACACCAATTTTAGTATTTATTATTATTTTTTTAAAATTTTATAAATACCTAAAAACAAAAATAGATAACAAAAACAGTTTTTTTATTTAAAAAAAAACAAAAAATAAAAATAAAAAACAATTATCAAACAGACCAGAGCCTTCGTAATCGTTTATTACTTACAACTACCAACTTAATGACATACAACTAAGACACTGTGAGAGTACCACGAGATTAATTAACAGCCCTCAACTCTCAAGACGGAGTCGACAACTCATTTTATTGTCGCAGTGTAAAATCTCTGCGGTGGAAAATCGCTCCTCCATCAACCTCACCTCACCTGACTCTGCAACGCAATATCAAGCACCACAGAAACGAAACAAGTCAGAAAATCTCAAATTTATGAATCGTACAAACTAATATCTTCAACCGCATTTCATGCTAAGTAATTCCGGGCTTTAGTTCAAGAATCAAGATTTAATTTCATGTTAATTAAGATTAAGGTTGTGGTATGGTGGTGAGATGCCATGAAATCTTGAAAGGACTGGATTAGGGATTAAGATTGTTATACGGCACCGTTTAGGTGAAAGTTTTTTATTTATTCATCATTTGGAAAAATTGTTGAAGAAGAATTCCTTTGGAAATGATATCTTACTGTGTAAGTGGTGACACAAAAGAAAAACACTGTTCTTTTTGAATTTTTGTACAGATATCTAGTCCAAAATAATGTTGCAATGGTACTTTTTAATTAATAGTCGTCTTGATGGATTTTTTTATTGTAAAGTGATAGACTCATGACTTAGACACATCATTTCAGTGATAAATTATGTACAAACAAAAAATTCATATAGAATTTATTACTAGAATGATGTGATTAGATAAGAGTCATTCACTTTAAAACAAAACACTCATCAATATAATTTTCAATTACAAAAAATACTACTATCACATTATGCGGGTAAAAATATTTGTACAAATTTTATGAAAGAATAGCATTTTTCCTTTTGAAAATGGTATGTTTGTCATATTTAGCTTTGCTCTAATTATTTGCCGCCAATTCTAACACAAAGCAAGCCTAGAAAGACTGACATGTTATGCAAGGAATAGTCGAATACTTTTGAGAGAGAGAGAGAGAGAGAGAGAGAATGCTTGGAGCAGTCAGTGGAGGTGCTGATCTTGTAATGAACGTTGACACCATCCGCCGGGGAGTCTAGCAGCGAAGGTCGGTTTGATGCCAGGAACGGAAGCAACAACCGACTTCAAGCACCTGCAAACTAGCTGGCGGTCAGGTGTTGTCCTAGCCGCGTTGTTCACGTGCCTAACCCTGCTGCAGCAGGGTGTGGGCGCCGCCCCACCCTTCCAGAGGTAGTTGATGCACGGGGACAGGCTAGTGTCTACCTGCCTACATGATATGGCTCTTTCGGCCGCATAGGGTGGTGGTGCAACTACCACCATGCGCACCACCCCCAAGCAAGCAACCTTATTAAGCACTTCCATCTCTAGTGTTAAGAACATAAATGTCAAATGTTATT
>CM065395.1:635000-675000 GCA_033060915.1 Euryodendron excelsum
TGACAGCATGATTACCTTCTCTTTCTTTTCTTTTTTTTTTTTTCTCCTTATTCATGTCACATGTTACAAAGGTAGAGAACCAAAGAGAAATGAAAAAATGTTATTGATACTATTCGTTTGTACAAGATGAATTATAACAAACAATTATAGAGAAATATAGAGAGAGAAAGAAAGAGACAAATTGACCATTAATCATGGCACCGCCTTTGACAATGGTCAATTTGTATTTGACGGACGAGAGCTTGAGAGGTTGACAATTGGTAAGTTATGCTCATATTAACAGCCCCCACAAACTTAAGGTGGTAATGTAGAAATCAAATGGAGTTTGGAAACCAGATCATAAAACCGGGCTAGGGGATGAGACTTTGTGAAGATATCAGTAGTTTGGGCAGCAGATGGCACAGAGAGAAGATGAACTTTGCCATTCATGACATGCTGACGAATAAAATGACAGTCAATCTCAATGTGTTTAGTACGATCATGAAACACATCATTAGGAGCTATCATGATCGCACTACGATTGTCACAACGAAAAATAGTAGCACTAGAATGAGAGACACTTATATCTTGAAGTAACCATTGACGCCAAAGAAGTTCCTGAGTAGTATCAGCTAGAACACAATACTCGGCCACAATGATCGAGTGAGCGGTAATAGTCTGCTTCTTTTTACGCCAAAAAATGAGAGAATTACTAAGAAAGAAGTAGAATCTTATGGTAGAACGACGATCAGTAGGGTCACCAGTCCAATCTGCGTCAGAATAGGCATGAAGCTATAGAGAGGAGTGATGAGAATAATGTAGACCATGGAGAGAGTGCCTTTAACATAACGCAAAATGCGAAGAACGCAGCATAATGAGTGGAGTGAGGTGATGACAAGAATTGACTGACGAGGTGAACAGCATGAGCAATGTCAAGACGAGTAATAGTAAGATAAACAAGACTGCCAACAAGCTGCCGATAGAGAGTAGCGTTAGATAGAAGCTCACCATCTAGAGGAGTAAAACGCAAATTAGCTTCCAAAGGTGTTGAAGAAGTGTTACTATCAGTGAGACCGGCACGAGTAAGAAGATCTGAGGCATACTTAGCTTGAGAAAAAGAGTAACCAGTAGAAGTAGAAGATATCTCAAAACTAAAGAAGTAACTGAGAGGATCAAGATCTTTCATCTCAAATTGTTTACTAAGAAAATTCTTAAGCTTAAATATATCTTGTATATCATCTCCAATGAGAATCATATCATCTACATAGAGTAGTAGGAGAATAGTGCCACGAATAATTTTACGAAAAAAGAGAACAGAATCATAATTGCTCGAAGAGAAGCCAAGCTAACAAATGGTGGAACTGAAGTTTACAATAACTGGGTCTGAAGTTTAGAGAACTTTGAGAGTTAACAGTACTAGCAAGGGAAGCAAGACAACTAGAGGGTGTGGCAAAGCTTCTGATGGAGGGGCTGTTTATATAGAGGGGCTGTTTATATAGAGGAAGTGGGGAGTGTGCAACAGGAGGAGAATTTGTTTGGTTTGGGAGTCAAAATTAGGTTTGATGGTAGCTGAGATACATTGAATATTTTGATGATCATATTAACTCTTCTGGATGGAAAATGCTTACCTTAATTTGCAAAAGTTTTATTGGGAATTTTTTTTTCATACACATGCATATCATGTGTGATGACATTTTCACAATTATGAATGGTACAGTAATCTACATATATTAGAACATTTATATAAAATTTATCATCAAAACAACAATTATTCATTTTAAAATAAAACACTTATCATTATAATTTTTAATTATAAAATATTATTGTTACATTATTATAGTGAAATTAATTTTTAATATTAATTTTTTAAAAGAATAATATTTTTTCAATATATATATATATATATATATGAATTCTTCTTGAATTTAAGACATTTGATGGACGGATGGGCAAGACTAATAATCTAAAACCAGTCAAATCATGAACAATAAGTCCATCCCACAAAAAATACCTCTCTAAAAAACCCTCAAACTCAAAAGTCTAAAAACAAAAAAAAAAAATAGAAAATTAAGCAAAAGATTTGGATAAAAAAAATATAGAAGTAAAACTTATGCGTGTCCTTCTAGGGTTCCGCTCCTTCATAAATCCTCCTTCCCCTACAACTTTTGTCTCATAATAGGCCACTAGTACCCTAAAACTAAATAAAACTAAATCCAATGGTTCGTACGTAGAATTAATGTGTCTGCCCAAACGTTCAAGAAGTCGTGCATCTACCATTCATTAGTCAGAAGCTAGTCTTAAGATGTGAAGAAAATATGGAATCGCGTCCCTCAAATTAGTCTTTGTCAACACTTAAAAAAAAGGGGGTACTCAAATGTAAATAAACATACAATGATTTACTTTTAAGCATGCAATTCTAAACCTATATTTCAAAGGTTGGGTATGATTGGCGTATGTAGTTTTCTAAATCTTATATGCAAGGATATTGGGGGCATGGTTAAATTATTTTTAATATATTTATATTATAAGATAAAGTAGTAACAAAGTGATATATATATATATACAAAGCATTTTACACATAATTTTTAAGAAAATGGTATCCATAAATTCATTTTTTAAACCCAAGTGAATAGATTTCACTTGCATTTATTAATATAATTCCACTATCTTGTATTTAAGAGTGAGAATGTAATTGCGAAAAAGAAAATTCTATAAGGTAAGTAGTATTTACAAAGTGATATATACATATACACAAAGCATTTTACGCATAACTTTTAAAAAAATGGTACACATATATTCATTTTTTAGACACTAGTGAATGGGTTCTACCAGCATTTATTAATGTGAATCCTACTATCTTATGTCTAAGAGTGAGAATGTGATTATAAAAAGGAAAAAGTTATTCTTCCAGAACTATTATACAGAATTATATACAAAAACGATGTGGTGATGACAATTCTGTAATTAACAAGCATCTTGATGGGTTATTTATTTTAAAGTGATAAGCTCACAACTTAGTCACATCATTCTGGTAATAAATTCTATATGAATTTTTCTTATTGTATAACATTACTCTTGCGAACAGGGTTTAGGTACATATAGCATTACTCTAATTTTTATGCATTATCTTATAATAAAATCAATTATCAAGCATATTTATTAGGTGCGGGATCAGTAGACATATGGGAGGCATACCATTTAAAAGATTCCGTGCACACATGTTATAACGTAATTGGAAAATATTAATATTCCCAAAATTTGTATAAAATATCTCACAAAAGTAATGTGATGATGATATTTTTTTTTTTTGTGGATATTCAGGCTTTGATCTATTATTTTCTCAAGTTCATGTTGGCTACAAGTAAACGCGAAGAGAAATTAAACTTAATACCTCATATTTAATATAAATACAAGTCAATTACTGAATCAACTCTTGCGATTGACATTACTTTTTATTATAATTCTATGTTTTAGTTGGAATTCAATGCCCAATGTGAGGCAGGAACCAATTAAGCACGGACATGGACCCTACGGCTCTACCTCTTTAGCGATCAATTATCAAGAAAGCTAATGAGAAAGGAGATCAAAAAGTCTCACCTCTTAACTATAAACAGCCAAAGCGTGTTGAGTGCAGGGAGTGGACTCAGTGGAGTTTACCTCTCTTTCTCAAGTAATCACACAAATTTAACAGAATATTATTTTGTATTAAAACTCTGTATAAAAATTCTATATATATGTCATTACTCATTTTCTATTAACTAAAGATTTAAGTCTTTTGAGTTCTATTTCATTCTCTAATTGCTTACGTGAATTTGACAGCTTGATTACCTTCTCTTTCTTTTCTATTTTTTTTCCTCCTTATTCATGTCACGCACATCTTACATCCCAAATATTGATGAGTCTCCATGAGAAAACCCTATTGACCTTTGTTTGTTGAACAGCAATGTGTTTATCTTAAATCCCTCACCTCATTACTTGATCCTGGATTGCAATTTTGATCGAAAATAGAAGCTGCTCACTAGCTAAATTCCCTGTTTTCAATCAATCACTTTTCTGATTAAATGTTTTTTGTGGTAATTGGAATAATATCAAATACAAGTAGGGATGCCACTTTTGCTGAAAATTTAAACATTTGTGAAATTGATTTCAACATCGATTTAAATCTTCTAAGCAGCCTGCCAAATGTTTTGATTGTTGGAAGATTCAAAATTTGCAATACCTCCCATCACATGTATACTCCTCTTCAGAACTAGATACTAATATTTTTACCATTGTCCAAATTTTGTTTCTTTTAATGAGGTAAAAGTGCACATAAAATTAACAGTATTGGCTAAGATTGATCCCTTTCGATTTGGGCATCACAAATTTAAAATACAGAAACAACTTCTTCGTAACGAAATTAAAATTGCATACTTTTTATGCTCTCCAAGCACCAAAACAGCGTGAGCCTCGCGCGGTGAGTTATTTTCATTAGTATTATTATTTCTACTTAGTTATATTGTCCGTTTCTCTAACTCTCTCACTTTCATTTTTCAATCAAGTACCTAACTGGTCCGCTCAATAATAGCTGATAGTGACCTAAATTTTTGGTCCACAGTCTGTACAACTTATGGCAGCTACTTAATTATATTTACAGAATAGAAGATTATGCAGACTATATTTCTTACTTAAAAAGGTAAAAATTAATCCAACACCTTGATGCATATGTAAAGGGTCCGTACAATGACTAAGCCTCAAAGAATATAAAGCTCATTATTCATCACAACATGGCAGCAAAGGAGATTTGTGTGTAATAGATCATGAAAAACTTGTTTTTTCACTGGCATCACATTAAAAGGGGTTGAATTTTAAAATTAATAACATTGTATTTAGCTGGTTTAGTTCTACAAATTCAGCTGCACAAGAGGTTTCAAATTTTTGGTCCCGTATCAAACATCTTGTAAGCATAAATTCTTCATGTTGTATTTGAAAGACATGCATATAGAAAGACGGAACTATCTGGAATAGCAAAACTAAATTCGCATAGTTCCTTAATGTTATGTTAGGATTTCAATTTGGTGAGGAAAAGGAAAACGAAATTATGCGTACTTACTCTTTTTTTTCTAAATAATTAAACAAAAATAAATACATTTTTTGAGAAACATAAGATCCGTTTAGTATTACTATCAGTTTTTATTTTTTGTTGTGTTCTTTTGCCGTGTGTTTTTAATGGTTTAGTGATGGACATTTGTTAATGAGTTTAATTTTGGTGCACTGTCAATGTAAAGATTTTTTACACTTGTCTATGGGCATTGCATGTTTGTGTTCTACTTAAATTCTAAATGACACGTGTTGCATTTTTAATGCATGCTTGTGTAAAAAATTTCTACACTGACAGTGCATTAAAATTAAACTTTTTGTTAATTACTGTTGTGCTAACAGTATTAGACTAACATTTTAAAAATAGAGAACACACTTATTTTAATTTTTTTTTTTTTGAATTTTCTGAACTAAAAACAAAAACAAATAACAATCACTGTTGTTTTTTATTCAAAAACAAAAAAACATTTACCAAACAGAGCTTTCGTAATCGTTTATTGCTTACAACCACCAACTTAATGACAAACAACTAAGACACTGTGAGAGTACCATGAGATTAATTAACAGCCCTCAACTCTCAAGACAGAGTCGACAACTCATTTTATTGTCGCAGTATAAAATCCCTGCGGTGGAAAATCGCTCCTCCATCAACCTCACCTCACCTGACTCTGCAACGCAATATCAAGCACCACGGAAACGAAACAAGTAAGAAAATCTCAAATGTATGAATTGTACAAACTAATATCTTCAACCGTGTTTCATGCATGGCCAAGTAATCCCGGGCTTTAGTTCAAGAATCAAGATTTAATTTCATTTTAATCAAGATAAAGGTTGTGGTATGGTGGCGAGATACCATGAAATCTTGAAAGGACTGGATTAAGGATTAAGATTGTTATACGGCACCGTTTTGGAAAAATTATTGAAGAAGAATTCCTTGGAAATGATATCTTACTGTGTAAGTGGTGATACAGAAGAAAAATACTGTTCTTTCTGAATTTTTGTACAGAATTCTAGACTAAAATGATATGACAATGACAGTTTGTAATAATAGTGATCTTGATGGATTATTTATTATAAATTGATAGACCCATGACTTAAACACATCATTTCGGTGGTAAATTATATACAAACAAAAAATTCATATAAAATTTGTTACTAAAATGATATGATTGGATAAGAATATTTCACTTTAAAACAAAATACTCAACAATATAACTTTTAATTATAAAAAAAGTCACTATCACATCATTTTGAAAAAAATATTTGTACAAACTTTATAGAAAGAATAACATTTTACCTTTTGAAAATGGTAAGTTTGCCATTTTTAGCTTTGCTCTAATTATTTGCCGCCAATTCTAACACAAAGCAAGGCCAGAAAGACTTATATGTTGTGCAAGGAATAGTGGAATACTTGAGAGAGAGAGAGAGAGAGAATACTTGGAGCAGTCAATGGAGGTGCTGATCTTGTAAGGAACGTTGACACGACATCTGCCGGGGAGGCTAGCAGCTAAGGCCGGTTTGATGCCACGGACGGTAGCAACAACAGACTTCAAGCACCTGCAAACTAGCTGGCGGTCAGGTGTTGTCCTAGCCGCGTTGTTCACGTACCTAACCCCGCTGCAGCAGAGTGCTCTCGGCGTCCCACCCTTCGTGAGGTAGTCGATGCATCGGGACAGGCTAGAGTGCACCTGCCCACATGATATGGCTCCTTCGGCCGCATAGGGTGGTGGTGCAACCACCACCATGCACAATAGCACCACCACCACCAAGCAAGCAACCTTATTAAGCACTTCCATCTCAAGTACTGAACTCAAAACTCTTTATTGGAACCACACAAATTATCAGACGAAACTTTTTATTGTAAGTGTGAGACTGCATGCATGTGAAGAGCTTCTGTCTGACAACTATGCGTCGGGGCCGGGTTATTTAAGGCTTGTTTGGAACTGTTTATTTCGAGTATTTTTTACCTTTTTTTTTAGTTTAAATTAAACATTTAGTGTTTGGTTGCAAGTTGTTTTTAGCTTATGATAGGCTAGTTTTTTCATGCCGTACCCACCTAACCTACTTTCATTGAATCGAGTTGGGGTCCGATGTTTTAAACTCCTACAGTGTCGGTGTTGCACCACTTAAATACTATATATATATATATATATATCAGCAGCTCTCATCTATCAAAATTGTATACCTTGGTTGCCTTTGCATTATGATTTATCTGGTTCAATGAAGAATCGAAATAACACACATTTTCACAAATATCAAGTGAAATCAACAACGGAAATGGCAGAGGCAACTGAATTGAAATAGTTTCACGAACTGAAATGCTAAATCTAATATTGTCAAGTGGCATAAAATTAAACCTACTATTAGGGTTCAAAATTTTGTTCTTTAACCTTGTTCAACAGATTTGACTTTATTTTCTTAATAGCTCATCACATGAGCTCATTGTAGCTAAAAGCTACTCTTTTTGAGTTATTATTTCAGAATAATTTCGGAATACAAAGTCTATATTTTTTGGGTTCCCAAAATTCTTACCAAAGGGAGGAAGTTGTTACTGCATTAGGATAAGCATCAATTATGGTCACGAACCACCTCTTGCAATTGACATTATCTCTGATTATATTTCTATGTTTTAGTTGGAATTCAATGCCCAATGTGAGGCACGAACCAATTAAGCACGGACATGGACCCTACGGCTCTACCTCTTTACCGATCAATTATCAAGAAAGCTAATGAGAAAGGAGACCAAAAAGTCTCACCTCTTAACTATAAATAGCCAAAGCGTGTTGAGTGAAGGGAGTGGACTCAGTGGAGTTTAGCTCTCTTTCTCATGTAATCACACAAATTTAACAGAATATTATTTTGTATAAAAATTCTATATATATGTCATTACTCATTTTCTATTAACTAAAGATTTAAATCTTTTGAGTTCTATTTCATTCTCTAATTGCTTACGTGAATTTGACAGCATGATTACCTTCTCTTTCTTTTCTTTTTTTTTTTTCTCCTTATTCATGTTACATGTTACAAACGGTAGAGAATCAGAAAGAAATGAAAAAAAATGTTATTGATACAATTCGATTATACAACATGAATTATAACAAACAATTACAGAGAAATATATAAAGAGAAAGAAAGAGACAGATTGGCCATTAATCATGACACCGCCTTTGACAATAGTCAATCTGTGTTTGACGGACGAGAGCTTGAGAGGTTGACAATTGGTAAGTAACGTTCAAATTAACAGCCCCCGCAAACTCAAGGTGGTAATGTAGAAATCAAATAGAGGTTGAAAACCAGATCGTAAAACCAGACTGGGGGATAAAACTTTGTAAAGATATCAGCAATTTGGGTAGCAGATGGCACAAAGAGAAGATGAACTGTGCCACTCATGACATGCTAACGAATGAAATAACAGTCAATCTCAATGTACTTAGTACAATCATGAAACACATCATTAGAAGCTATCATGATCGCACTGTGATTGTCACAATGAAAAATAATAGCACTAGAATGAAAGACACCCATATCTTGAAGTAACCATCGATGCTAAAGAAGTTCTTAAGTAGTATCAGCCAGAACATGATACTCGGCCACAGTGCTCGAGTGAGCGGTATCAGTCTGCTTCTTTCTATGCCAAGAAATGAGAGAATTGCCAAGAAAGAAGCATAATCCTATGGTAGAACGACGATTAGTAGGGTCACCAGCCCAATCTGTGTTAGAATAGGCATGAAGTTGTAGAGAGTAGTGACAAGAGTAATATAAACCATGGAAGAGAGTGCCTTTAACATAATGCAAAATGTGAAGAACGGCAACATAATGAGTGGAGCGAGGCGATGACAGGAACTGACTGACGAGGTAAACAACATAGGTAATGTCAGGATTAGTAACAGTAAGATAGACAAGACTGTCAACAAGCTGCCGATAGAGAGTAGCGTTAGATAGAAGCTCATCATCTAGAGGAGTAAAACGCACATTACTATCAGTGAGACCAGCACGAGTAAGAAAATCTGAGGCATACTTAACTTGAGAGAGAGAGTAACCAGTAGAAGTAGAAGATATCTCAAGACCAAAGAAGTAACTGAGAGGACCAAGATCTTTTATCTCAAATTGTTTGCTAAAAAAATCCTTAAGCTTAGAGATACCATGTACATTATCTCCAATGAGAATCATATCATCTATATAGAGTAGTAGGAGAACAGTGCCACGTACGAGTAATTTTATGAAAAAGGAGAATAGAATCATAATCATTCAAAGAGAAGCCAAGTTCACAAATGGTGAAATTGAAGTTTACAATGACTGGGTTTAAAGTTTAGAGAACTTTGAGAGTTAACAGTACTAGCAAGGGAAGCAAGACAACTAGAGGGTGTGGCAAAGCTTCTGATGGAGGGGCTGTTTATATAGAGGAAGTGGGGAGTGTGCAACAGGAAGAGAATTTGTTTGGTGTGGGAGTCAAAATTAGGTTTGATGGTAGCTGGGATACATTGAATATTTTGATGATCATATTAACTCTTCTGGATGGAAAATGCTTACCTTAATTTGCAAAAGTTTTACCGGGAATTTTTTTTTCATACACATGCATGTCATGTGTGATGGCATTTTCACAATTATGAATGGTACGGTAATGCTACATATATTAGAGTATTTATATAAAATTTATCATCAAAACAAGAGTTATTCATTTTAAAACAAAACACTTATCATTATAATTTTTAACTATAAAATATTATTGTTACATTATTATAGTAAAATTAATTTTCAATATAATTTTTTTAAAAAAATAGTATTTTTTCAATTTATATATATATATATATATATGAATTCTTCTTGAATTTAAGACATTTGATGGACGGATGGCCAAGACTAATAATCTAAAACCAGTCAAATCATGAACAATAAGTCCATCCCACAAAAAATACCTCTCTAAAAAACCCTCAAACTCAAAAGTCTAAAAACAAAAAATAAAAAATAGAAACTTAAGCAAAAGAGTTGGATAAAAAAAAAATATAGAAGTAAAACTTATGCGTGTCCTTTGAGGGTTCCGCTCCGTCATGCTCTAATCATCCTTCCCCTACAACCTTTGTCTCATAATAGGCCACTAGAGCTCTAAAACTAAATCCAATGGTTCGTACGTAGAATTAATGTTTCTGCCCAAACGTTCAAGAAGTCGTGCATCTACCATTCATTAGTCAGAAGGTAGTCTTAAAATGTGAAGAAAATATGGAATCACGTCCCTCAAATTAGTCTTTGTCAACACTGCAAAAAAAGGGGTACTCAAATGTAAATAAAATACAATGGTTTACTTTTAAGCATGTAATTCTAAACCTATATTTCAAAGGTCGGGTATGAGTGGCGCATGTAGTTTTCTAATCTTATATGCAACGATATTGAGGGCATGGTTAAATTATTTTTAATACATTTATATTACAAGATAAAGTAGTAACAAAGTGATACATATATATACATATATATGCAAAGCATTTTACGCATAATTTTTAAGAAAATGGTATCCATAAATTCATTTTTTAGACACGAGTGAATGGATTCTACTGGCATTTATTAATGTGAATCCCACTATCTTATGTCTAAGAGTGAGAATGTGATTGCAAAAAGAAAAAAATTATTCTTCCAGAACTTTTATACGAAATTATATACAAAAATGATATGGCGATGACAATTCTGTAATTGACAAGTATCTTGATGGGTTATTTATTTTAAAGTGATAAGCTCATAACTTAATCACATCAGTCTGGTAATAAATTCTATATGAATTTTCTTATTGTATAGCATTACTCTTGCAAAAAGGGTTAAAGTACATATAGCATTACTCTAATTTTTATGCATTATCTTAAAATAAAATCAATTATCAAGCATATTTATTAGGTGCAGGATCAGCTAAACATATCGGAGACATACCATTTAAAAGATTCTGTGCAAACATGTTATAACGTAATTGCAAAATGTTAATATTCCCAAAATTTGTATAAAATATCTCACAAAAGTAATATGATGATGATATTTTAATATTTCTTTTTGTGTATTCAAGCTTTGATCTATTATTTTTTCGAGTTCATGTTGATTACAAATAGACATAAAAAGAGATTAAACTTAATACCTTATATTTAGTATGAATACAAGTCAACTACTAAATCACCTCTTGCAATTGACATTATTTCTGATTATATTTCTATGTTGTAGTTGGAATTCAATGCCCAATGTGGGGCACGAACCAATTAAGCACGGGCATGGACCCTACGGCTCTACCTCTTTAGCGATCAATTATAAGAAAGCTAATGAGAAAGGAGGCCAAAAAGTCTCACCTCTTAACTATAAATAGCCAAAGCGTGTTGAGTGAAGGGAGTGGACTCAGTGTAGTTTAACTCTCTTTTTGACTTATCTTCAAATGCGGTATTTTTATAAATAGAGTTAGTATTCTGTAAAAGTATGAGAGTCGCGATAAAGTATAAACCGAAAGATCCAGTATCGTTCTCTCCCAAAGGACCTAGCCAAATATAGATTCTAATACTCACCTCACACTAATCTAACCTAGGATTGAATGGCAATAAAAAGGAGAATTGGATATAAAATAAAAAGACCGAAAATTTTTAGATTTTGATGGTTGTTTTGAATTCCTAAACTATAGAAATGAAAATAAAGACAATTAACACTAGATAATTAAATTAAAGCAAAATGAAAATAGAATTAAACCAATTAAAAAGGGAATCGGGTTCAATTGATCCAATCACTCAATCAATCCAAGACTTTCAATGGGGTTTATAACTCAAAACAAATACAACATTTAAGAGTGTTTGATTCGAGAGATTTAACTTTAAAAACTAATTATTCTCAAGCAATTGAAATTAGATATATGATCAATGAGGAATCAAAGGTTAATATTAGCAATTTAATTTAGTCAATACCAAATTTGTAGTTCGTGCATTGATTAGCCAAACATAGTCAATAACCTAGGTTTCCTAAGTTATCTTATAATCAATTGATAAGAATTAATTCCTAACAATTGTGGAGATATTTTTTAGTAAAAATCTCTAAATTAATACCATCGATTTCGGTAATGAAAATCCCCAAACTTAGTCAATAATCTAGGTTTTCTAAAATATTCATATAGAATTACTAGGAATTCAAAATTTAAAAAAATATGGCAATTAATACATGAGATATCTCCATTGAAACTCTTGGATTTCTTTGGTGATTTTCAAATTTAAACCCAATACAAATTCCTAGTTACTTGAATCTATTAGAAAAACATATAAAATGTAAAGAAAATGCATGAGGAATTAAATCTAAATTTTACTTGAGCAATAGAAGTGTTTGGTTACAAGACAAGCACAAGAAAATGCAATAAAATGAAAGAAAATACAATATAATGAAGAGAAAATTACAAGTTTTAATAAAATACTACAACTACAAGGCTAAATATAAGCTAAAAATGAATAAAAATGAAAAAACTAACATTTTTGGAGCTTCTCCAACCGCCCCTTTATCTCAAACTAACCCTCACTACTCAAAAAACCTACAAAAAGTTCTAAAAACACAACTTCAAACTCAAAAAATGCATTCTGGATGAACAGTAACCGTCCGAACAGTCATCAGACGGTGCGTCTGATGCGTGTCTGAAGTTCGTCCGAACGGTGAACAGTAACCGTCCGAGCGTACTGTTCAGACGGGTACTGTTCACCGTCTGATGTACAGTGACCGTCCGAACGGTGAACAATACCGTTCGGACGCACTATTCACAGACAATTTGGACGGATACTATTCATCACTATTTAACCTAAGTAACTTTGAAGCTTGATTTGACCACCTTAAAGTTCGATTTAGCCGATGCACATTAGAGGCAAAGTTGTAGAGCTTGAAGTCTTCTTTGCAATGATGTAAAAATCAACTCAATCGGATATTGAAGTGAAAAGATATGGCCAAAATACTGAGATAAGTTGGACTTCTCATCACCGGTTTGTTCGTTGTGAATCTGTTTTGATCATTTTTTACGTCTATTTGCCTTTATTAGCTTTTATAACTTACAAAACACACACAAAACACAATTAATCAAATATTAAACTAAAATAAGTTAATTAACTACAATTTAAGTCTAACAATATGCAAATTAAAAGTTTATGATTATACTTTTAGCGTGTAATCACTTTCTCATGTAATCACACAAATTTAACATAATATTATTTTGTATTAAAATTGTGTAAAAATTCTATATATATGTCATTACTCATTTTTTATTAACTAAAGATTTAAGTCTTTTGAGTTCTATTTCATTCTCTAATTGCTTACGTGAATTTGACAGCTTGATTACCTTCTCTTTCTTTTTTTTTTTTTTTTTTTTTCCTCCTTATTCATGTCACACACATCTTGCATCCCAAATATTGATTGAGTCTCCATGAGAAAACCCTATTGACCTTCGTTTGTTGAACAGCAATGTGTTTATCTTAAATCCCTCACCTCATTACTTGATCCTGGATTGCAATTTTGATCGAAAATAGAAGCTGCTCACTAGCTAAATTCCTTGTTTTCAATCAATCACTTTTCTGATTAAATGTTTTTTGTGGTAATTGGAATAATATCAAATACAAGTAGGGATGCCACTTTTGCTGAAAATTTAAACATTTGTGAAATTGATTTCAACATCGATTTAATTCTTCTAAGCAACCTGCCATATGTTTTGATTGTTGGAAGATTCAAAATTTGCAATACCTCCCATCATATTTATACTCCTCTTCAGAACTAGATACCAATATTTTTACCATTGTCCAAATTTTGTTTCTTTTAATGAGGGAAAAGTGCACATGAAATTAACAGTATTGGCAAAGATTGATCCCTTTTGACTTGGGCATCACAAATTTAAAATACAGAAACAACTTCTTCATAATGAAATTAAAATCGCATACTTTTTATGCTCTCCAAGCCCCAAAATCGTGTGAGCCTCGCGCTGTGAGTTATTTTCATTAGTATTATTATTTCTACTTAGTTATATTGTCCCATTCTCTAATGCTCTCACTTTCACTTTTCAATCAAGCACCTAACTTGTCCGCTCAATAATAGCTGATAGTGACCTAAATTTTTGGTCCATAGTCTGTACAACTTATGGCAGCTACTTAATTATACTGACAGAATAGAAGATTATGCAGACTATATTTCTTACTTAAAAAGGCAAAAATTAATCCAACACCTTGATGCATATGTAAAGGGTCCGTACAATGACTAAGCCTCAAAGAATATAAAGCTTATTATTCATCGACAACATGGCGGCGAAGGAGAGTTGTGTGCAACAGATCATGAAAAACTTGTTTTTTCACTGGCATCACATTAAAAGGGGTTGAATTTTAAAATTAATAACATTGTATTTAGCTGGTTTAGTTCTACAAATTCAGCTGCAGAAGAGTTTTCAAATTTTTGATCCCGTATCAAACATCTTGTAAGCATAAATTCTTCATGTTGTATTTGAAAGACATGCATATAGAAAGACGGAACCATCTGGAATAACAAAACTAAATTCGCATAGTTCCTTTATGTTATGTTAGAATTTCAATTTGATGAGGAAAAGGAAAACGAAATTATGCCTACTTACTCTTTTTTTTTTTTATATAATTAAACAAAAATAAATATATTTTTTGAGAAACATAAGATCCATTTAGTATTGCTATCAGTTTTTGTTTTTTGTTGTGCGTTTTTATCGTGTGTTTTTAATTGTTTAGTGATGGATATTTGTTAATGAGTTAAATTTTGATGCACTGTTAATGTAAAGATTTTTTACACGTGTCTATAGGCATTGCATGTTTATATTCTACTTAAATTCTAAATGACACGTGTCGCATTTTTTATGCATACTTGTATAAAAAAATTTTACACTGACAGTGCATTAAAATTAAACTCTTTGTTAATTACCGTTGTGCTAACAGTACTATACTAATATTTTGAAAATAGAGAACACACCTATTTTAGTATTTTTTATTTTTTATTTCTAAATTTTGTAAACTAAAAACAAAAACAAATCACAATCAATGTTTTTTATTCAAAATCAAAAAACGTTTACCAAACACACCAGAGCCTTCCTAACCGTTTATTACTTACAACGACCAACTTAATGACATACAACTAAGACACTGTGAGAGTACCATGAGATTAATTAACAGCCCTCAACTCTCAAGACAGAGTCGACAACTCATTTTATTGTCGCAGTATAAGATCCCTGCGGTGGAAAATCGCTCCTCCATCAACCTCACCTCACGTGACTCTGCAACGCAATATCAAGCACCACGGAAACGAAACAAGCAAGAAAATCTCAAATGTATGAATTGTACAAACTAATATCTTCAACCGTGTTTCATGCATGGCCAAGTAATCCCGGGTTCAAGAATCAAGATTTAATTTCATGTTAATCAAGATTAAGGTTGTGGTATGGTGGTGTGATTCCATGAAACCTTTGAACGGACGGGATTAAGGATTAAGATTGTTATACGGCACCGTTTAGGTGAAAGTTTTTGATTTATTCATTATTTGAAAAAATTATTGAAGAAGAATTCCTTAGAAATGATATCTTACTGTGTAAGTGGTGATACAGAAGAAAAACACTGTTTATCTGAATTTTTATACAGAATTCTAAACTAAAATGATATGACAATGATAGTTTGTAATTAATAGTGATCTTGATGGGTCATTTATTATAAATTGATAGATCCATGACTTAAACACATCATTTCGGTAGTAAATTATGTACAAACAAAAATTCATATAAAATTTATTACTAGAATGATGTGATTGGATAAGAATATTTCACTTTAAAATAAAATACTCATCAATATGACTTTTAATTATAAAAAAAAAATTACTATCACATCATTCTGAAAAAAATATTTGTACAAACTTTATATAAAGAATAGCATTTTTCCATCTCGAAATGGTATGTTTCTCATATTTAGCTTTGCTCTAATTATTTGCCGCCAATTCTAACACAAAGCAAGGCCAGAAAGACTGATATGTTGTGCGAGGAATAGTGGAATACTTGAGAGAGAGAGAGAGAGAGAATACTTGGAGCAGTCAGTGGAGTTGCTGATCTTGTAAGGAACGTTGACATGGCATTTGCAGGGGAGGCTAGCAGCTAAGGCCGGTTTGATGCCCCGGATGGTAACAGCAACAGACTTCAAGCACCTGCAAACTAGCTGGCGGTCAGGTCTTGTCTTAGCCGTGTCGTTCAGGTGCCTAACCCCTCTGCAGCAGGGTCTTCCCGGCGTCCCATCCTTCGTGAGGTAGTCGATGCACTGGGACAGGCTAGAGTGCACCTGCCCACATGATATGGCTCCTTCGGCCGCATAGGGTGGTGGTGCGACCACCACCATGCACAATAGCACCACCACCACCAAGCCAGCAACCTTATTAAGCACTTCCATCTCAAGTACTGAACTCAAAACTCTTTATTGGAACCACACAAAATATCAGACGAAACTCTTTATTATAAGTGGGAGACTGCGTGCATGTGAAGAGCTTCTGTCTGACAACTATGTGTCGGGGCCGGGTTATTCAGGGCTTGTTTGGAATAATTTATTTCGAGTATTTTTTACTTTTTTTTTAGTTTAAATTAAGCATTTAGTGTTTGGTTGTAAATTTTTTTTTTAGCTTATGATAAGTTAGTTTTTTCATGCCGTACCCACCTAACTTACTTTCATTGAATCGAGTTGGGGTCCGATGTTTAAAACTCCTACAGTGTCGGTGTTGCACCACTTAAATACTATATATATATATATCAGCAGCTCTCATCTATCAAAATTGTATGCCTTGGTTGTAATAAATTGACTTGTTCAGTCAATTGGGGCCTGTCAAGAGTCTGCTATAGCTCCAGAAATGAGTAAAACTGAGAAGAGAAAGATGTACAACATGAAATAGAAATGAGCTTTGAGTGTTCAACGTGTGTATGCACTGCAGCAGGTAAGCACCGACAATAGAGGGAGACAAGGTACCACATACGTTACATCAAACACGTGTCGGCAACCCTATGAGTCAGACAGGTTTGTATTAGTTCTCGAGTTGTCAGGGCCTGTATTCATATCGGAGGGACAGCAGCGATGGAGGACGGTGGTCCGTCCCATCAAGTCAGGGCCTGTTTTCATCTCCTACATTTATTCCACATGTAAACACATACACAGCGGGGCCCATACGTAAATTTTACTGGGCCTACCTTTGGAAACTGTGGGCCCAATGCCCCGAAGCCCTAAGTCGAGCTTTCATGTTGAATTGTGACCAAGTTCTATGATGGTAGTGGACCGAGCGGGGCAAAGCTAAAACCTAAAATTATTTTTGTATGAAGATTAATTTGAATCTTTATTTATTTTTGTAGAGTGCAGATACAAACTTGTTTATATTCCCGCCTCTTTTTCAGCCTCTTTTTCAATAAGGTAGGTACATCTCTCTTCTTCCTTCAACATTCTAAACCCACCAAAATTATTTCCTATAGCCTCACTGGAGCACCAAAAATAAAGAGAGAGAGAGACGGAGGAAGGAAGTTGGGCAATACCACCGCGGCCACACTAGGGATAGAGGGCTATCACAAGAGCTCGGGGTTTCTCAAGGACCTCTCTGGATGTCCTAGAGAGATTCAAAGCCTCTGTGCATGCACTGGAAAGCTCCTGGAACCACTCCCTCGTCGAAAATCGAGCATGAACGCACCCAGTCGCGATGGGGGAAGGAAAAAGAAGGTTGTGTCTTCCTTCCCCATGCGCAACTGGTGGCACGTGTGGGCGCGTCTCAACATTATTTGCTCTAAAAATTTTATGGCCAGTTTTTTATCATCAATATGTCTTACCCTCAAAATTTCAGAACATGAGAACCTCCATGTGAATTACCATGAATTTATTTCAGTGGTATGGAAATTCACAGAAAATAAAGTAGAAACGGAAATGTTCTGAAATTTTATCAAAAAATCCCCAAAAATACAAGGAATATCAGTATGAGAGAGTAGCCTTAGTAACTACCCTAGATAAAAATTTTAGAATATCTCCCATTCCGAACCATCGGGCAAAATTATGTTCTTACCAGGAACATGTACCACCCAAGAAAAAGATACTGACTATCTATGATATCTAGTACCACACTACTAATAGTCTAACTTGCTTAGTAAAGATATATATATGGAAAATAGATATCTAATTCTTGTGATATGAACATAAAACATTTGAAAAACTAGATCAATCTTCTACAAACATATTAGCAGGATAGGAAACTATGTATTCTCTAAGATACATGCTTATTTTCTTCTCTATTAAATGTTTGGTTACATGCTTATTTGATTATGTTCATTTCTATCCAAATGCTTGGTTTAAATGCTAAAAGTTATACCCTACTTTATTATATTGCATGCCTTGTAAAGGTACATTTCATGTATGGTCGCATCACTAGTGAGGAATAAGGGAGGAACAATCGAATAAAAGAAAGAACCCCGGGTTTATATCATGGGTGACTGCTAATCAACTAGTATCGGAATTACCACGAATCAATATTCATTAACTTGATATGGGCTAAATAATCATGGGTGGGCCCCCACTAAACTTGAAGAGAAGGAGTGTCAAAGATGGATCCATTGGGCTTGATGATGCTCCAGGCATGACATACCTGCGGGATCCTAGTAAAGATAAAAAGAAATGAGTACATACGCATGTCATGGCATTATTTTACTACACTGCATTTTAAACTTGTGTATTATGAAAGTTATAGTATTTCTACTAGGTTTCGTAACTCACTCCTATCTTATAAGACAAATTTTCAAGAAATGAGGCATCAGCTAGGTTCCAAGAAAATAATTACGAGGAATGAACTTCGTAGTTCCGTTAGAAATTTTGTTTAGTGTTTAGTTTGAATTGTAAATAAAATAAAGCAATGAATTCAACTATAAGAATAATGTTCTTATGATATAATAATCATTTTAAAATTATGTAGATGATTTATCTCTAACTGTTAACCCCTTGTTCTGATCTAGAGGGTAAAATGAGTCGTGACAAAAGTCAAACCCAAACCCAAACCCCAAATTTTTCTTTTTGTCTTTTTGGTACAACAAAAACAAACAATACAAAGTTAACAAAAATAAAAAACTAAAGTATTAAGAATATTAATAGTTTTATGGTCTTCACTTATCCGTAAAATAGAATTAATCTCTAAACATTTTGAATTGCATAAATATGAAAATGGTGTCATTAATTTTTTATTTGTATATAACTAAAAAATTTATATACATATTTTGTACAAAATAATGTAATTGAATGAAAACTTATCACTTTATAACAAACCACTGGTCATAATACCCTTAACTACAAAAATATATATATATATATATATCATTACTGTATCTTTATGAGATTTTCTATGCAAAATTTACGAAGCAATACGATTTTCCTAACACTACTGATATTTTGTTCCAAAAAAAAACATTAATGAGATTAAATTGACTTGTTCGGTCAATTGGGGCCAGTCAAGAGTCTGCTAGCTCTAGAAATGAGTAAAACTGAGAAGAGAAAGATGTACAATGTGAAATAGCAAGGAACTTTGAATGTACGACGTGTGTATGCACTGCAGCAGCAGGTAAGCACGGACGCTGGAAGGAGACACGGCACCACGTACGTTACATCAAACACGTGTCGGCAAGCCAACGTGTCAGTCAGGTTCACATTAGTTCTCGTGTTGTCATTTTTATATAATCTTTATTCATATCGGAGGGACGGGACCGATTGGGGACGGTGGCCCGTCCCATCAAGTCAGGGTGTGTTTTCATCTACTACATTTATTCCACAGGTAAACACATACTAGGCGGGGCCCATACATAAATTTTACTGGGGCCTACATTTGGAAACTGTGGGCCGAATGCCCCGAAGCCCTAAGTCGAGCTTTCATGTTGAATTGTAACCAAGTTTCAGGAATGGTAGTAAATCGGGCCGGAACAAGGTTGAGATTAATCCCGCCTCTATTTAAAATATTTATTTTTATTTTTGTATAGAGATTAATTTAAACTTTTATCCTTGCTTTTGTAGAGTGCGGATATAAATTTGTCTCTATTCCCGCCTCCTCTCCTAGCCCAAACTCAAATTCGAGCTCAAACTTTTTTTTTTGGGGTCTTTTTGGTACCTAAAAAACAAATAATACAAAACTTAATAATGGTATCATTAACATACTAAATACTAGAAAAAGCTTAAAGCAACCTATATAAAAAAATTGCTAAAAGCAGAGAAAGCAGGCAGAGAGACAAAGTGGGGTAGGAAAAGAATTTAGTCCATCCTTGCCTCTATCCCATTTTGTATCCTCCATCAACGTTTTAAATAGAGTGAGTTCAGTCAGACCTCCACTTTTTCTCGATCTATTGTCATCCCCAACTTAAGTACTCGACTTGGTAAGTTAATATATATTTTAAAAATATATAATTAATCAAGCTACTTGACTCATAATTGACTTCATTAAAATTTTTTGAGATGAACTTGAAAAATAAAAAATATTATACCTAGCGTAAAACACAAATTTGAAACAACCTGCTACTTGTCCTTTCCATATGGAGCGATCAACCCGTACAAACTCACGTATTAAATGCAGCGATCAACTTAGAACTAGGTAAAATATCAGGCCAATTGCTTGTGAAAATCATATTTACATTTGACTTTTAAAAACCAAGTATTGGTTGATATTTTCACTTGTCCTTTCCATATGTTGACGTATGTCATCTTTTTTGGTTGAATTATGTATGGCTTCATGGTTAAATTGAATGCTTGCTTTCTTCTTCTCTCTCTATTTCTCAAGCATTTCAAGGCATAAACAAAGTTGTTAACTATTTACCCACATTATCAAGCAAGAAAGCCAATAGTACATCTTTTACTTCAGCAAAATTCCACAATTGCAATCCCCGCCAGAGAGAGAGAGAGCTCTAAATGTTAACTCATAGATATATACACATACACATTTCAGGTAGAAGAACAATAGGCATTTTCTACAAAATACAGATCACTAGAAAACAGAATTTGCAAGCAAAATTGGAAAGAACTCCAGACATCCAACACCCATGAGGAACACATTGTCATCTCATTCAACTCGGTTCGTCAAACTGCAAGAGTTCACAGGCATGATGAACAAGAACCTCTGTGATCATAAACATCACCTGTAATTGGCAAAAGCCAGTGCTGCACATCACAAAGCCCCAAAAGTCAATAATTTAACAAGGAATATTTCACTCTCAAAACAACTTTCCCCTTCTCCACTCCAAGCTTTCCTCCTGTAACCAACCAATGACCTGGTGGATCTTGTGGCCCCTTGCTCATTTCAGACATATCAACAAACTTAGCCAACTTGTTGCCCGCACTGTTTTCCCTTGATCCTGAACTCGAGTCACCAGAATTACTTCCAGTGGTGACCATTTTCCTCAACTTGTCATTAGGGGAATGATCCCACAATGATCTTCGAATTGTGCAGCCCGGTAGCCTAGAGTACAGAAGCTTCATATATAAGACGTTTCTTGACCCAAAATGCCATACCCCAAGCTGAGCTCCAGTTACAATGTACACGCCAGAGAGATCACCTATGAAGGTTGCGGGGCTTTCAATCGGTGCAGTGCTCACATGAGAGAAGTTCTTCCATTTTACAGGCTCGAACCATCGGCTGTCTTGCTCTTCAGGGCCCTGCCACTGAGGAGCACCAATTGCCACATGGGTGTCCCAGTATGGTTGGAGAATCTTTGGAAGGGATGCAAAGTGTTGAAGATGGATACATAGCCGATTCTGCTTTGATCCTTCTAGAAATAAACGCAAGCCAGTCACAGGCCTACGTCCAACCGATACCTATATTTAAATTAAGCCAAGACATTAAGTAAAGAGGAATTAGGTCATTGTTAGATTCTATGGACATCATTTTAAGCATAAATCTATAGAATAAGAGCACAACGATAACCAACCAAGAATTCCCCTCGTGGGTTTCCATATTAAGAAATGGGCCCAACAATACATACCAAGCTTACACCCACCCCTCATGTGCGACACAGTCTTGCACATGGAGAGGCAAACAGACTAAATAGAGTAAGTGCACAAACACAAACGTAACAGAGTCCACAAATGGAGAAGCATATACATGCCGTGAAACTTGAACCCAAGATCTATTAGAATTAGAGCTTTGATACCATTTTAGGTCACCAATTGCCTCGAAAACCAAAGCTATTAGGAGATGGGCCCAACAATGTATATCAAGCAAACAGTAAATGGTTGAAACCTAAAAGCCCCCCAGATGCTGCCTAATAAATACACAATTCCAACTATTTGCTACATCACTTGTAAAATGTTAACTTTAGTGCATCAAAAGGTTGTAACAAGGAGTAGAAAGGCCTAACAACATGTATTTAGATGTGCAACTCATTCAAACCAATTTTTTATTTTATGCCAACATAATCGTAAACAATCATAGGTTTATGTCCAGTGCAGGATGGTAAAATTAAAATTTAAAAGTTTCCTTACACACACACACAAACGTACTTGCTCTTGGCTGACATAAAGCTTTTGCCCCATCATGCTGAACTGCAACGATGGGCAAACAGGTTCCTTCCTTTGGTGGCCAGGAAGCTTGTCCTGTACAGGAGCCCACATCTGAGGGACCTGAAACTCTAGGAAATATCTCAGCTCTTCAATCTGAGGCTTGTCTGTGCAAAATTATCCAAAAAAAATGTTCAAGTTAGCAATTAGGATGAATCCCTGATCATTATCAAGGTGGTTGTTATTGTTGCTGTTCAAGCATGGAAAGGGAAATAACACTAGGTCTTTTCACATTATGAAGTTTAAGATGTCTTACATTCAAGATAGAGACCTATAGCACGAGCCAGGTGCTCCTTTCCACTAGCCCCTTCAAGAAGAAGGGTGATAGGAAAGAATGACATCTCAATAACATCTGGAGAGGACCGGACAGTCCTTGCCCATTGAGTATGGATTTGCTCCAGATCATCTCCTCCCCTCCGTCGGAAAATGACTGTGACATCCTGCGTCAGGATTAATTTAAGAAAATTTTAGAGTTCAAAGCTTCATCATAATTCAACAAACCCAGATAGAGAAAATTTGAAATCTATAAACAAGCATGTCTGTGGATTCAGAATCCTGAACAGTGCACAAATTCCTCTTTACCACTCATGTAAATACCACTATCACCTCCAAGGTACCAAAAGCCCCTAACAATGCACAAATTCTCTCTCTACCAATGCAAATACCACCATCCAGCCTCCAAAGGAATAACACATGTATCAAAACTTTATAGTAATAAAGACAACAACATGCTCAACTTCTATTGACACACTGAGACACCAGTCTTAACAGATATGCAATGAACCCAATAAGGTAGCCTCCTCCCAGAAGGAGCTGACACTCATTCATAATTATGTTGTCATCAATTTCCCCATTCTTGCAATACACAATCCAAAGCCCAGGGTTTTTTTTTTTTTTTTCTCGGTTTGTGATAGCTTATATGTTTACGTGGACACAACCATCAGAAATCTCATAGAGTTGGAAATTTGAACTTCGTACTAAACCAATGCAGTGCAAGGGAATCAGGCTCTCTCAATAGCAGGATTGTCACTAAGTACATCAATTCAACATCCAGATAACTTGCTGTGCAGTAGCAAGTGACAACAATAGGGTAAAGGGCCCTCAACAGGTTAGTTGTTGCATTTCAGATCCATGTATAGGAAAATGGAGAGAAGTTCAGAACAAGAATCCAAAGGCAAACTACATTAATAAAAGAGGACTTGCAACAATATTTCTCAAACATACCAAAAGATAATCTCAAACTTTCTCACGACTGTAAAAGGGTCCATTCACATTAAAAATAGCTCCATGTATAATCATTATGAACAACAAGGGGCAAAGGAAGGGTCATTGGACAGGAAAAAAAAGTTTCCCAAATCACTCATTACCTAACAAGCACAGACACAGACACGAGTGTCTGACACGCCGACACGGCAATTTTCAAAAAATACAAGACACGACAAGACACAGACATGGCAAAAAAATATATTTTTATATTTTTTGTATGTCATATACATAAATATTTTATAAAAGAAGTGAAAAATATACAAGATAACACCAATTAAAATAAAAATAACATATTTCACTACTTAATCAACAACAAATCATTCACAATTAGTTAATTACATTCAATAAAAATTGATAAAGTAAACAAATACATTAACAAAAAAGTTGTTCTATCAATATATAATACTATAAAGTCATAAACTACCGAAAACATTAAAACGTCATTACACTTTATCAACTATCAATCATCATTTAATATAAAATCCCTAAAGAACATAACAAACAAATTAACCACCAATATTAGTAGCATAATTGTTTTTGTTTTTCTTCTTCTTCTTCTTCTTCTTCCTTGATCCAACAATTAGTTTTAAAATTTATAGTTGAGTCTCTGACGTGTCCCTAAAGAGTCCAAAATGAGACACGCGTGTCCAAATCGTGTCTATGGAGTGTTTGATGTAAAAATAAATAAATAAAAAATCAGACACATAAAATAAAGCGTTCGACACATATCCACGAGTGTCCCACGCGGGTCGGTGTCCGACACAGATAAGGCTCCTCCAACAGAATGTTCATGCTTCCTAGCTTATTATTTACATATGGCAATACTTAGGTAAGACCACGTAATAGTTTGGGCTCAACATCTGCTTTCTTACTGCAATTTTTTGGACATAAAACCAAAGTACTCGGTCTACAAAGAATTACATCTGGAGTGTAGAAGGTCCAGAACTTATGGGATATCCCAGTCCTCTTCCCCTTCTCCTCCAACCACTCACTGTTGCATATGATTCAGTTAGTTTAAACTTGACCAATGTTTAGATGGAGAAATACAAGAACCCAGGTGTAGACAGTTAACATTGACCAACTTGAAGAAAAACTCAAACTCAACAAGCTTTGGTCCTAATTACCTGGGGTCGACTATATGGATACGTTTCCTCCAGTTAGCTCTATTAAAATAATTAACTTGTGTTACCATAATACTCTACTACCCTAATGCATTACGTTCTTGGAACGACGTTCCAA
Organism: Euryodendron excelsum; assembly: GCA_033060915.1. Classification (NCBI taxonomy): domain Eukaryota; kingdom Viridiplantae; phylum Streptophyta; class Magnoliopsida; order Ericales; family Pentaphylacaceae; genus Euryodendron; species Euryodendron excelsum. The sequence continues at coordinate 660,128 of CM065395.1, forward strand.
AACATGATACTCCAGCCTTTCAAAACGATGAATTTAGCAATCCAAAACAATCCCAAACTTTTTTTCTATTTATATCTTTATAGGTCACTTAACGGAGGAAAAAAATCAATTATAATGAACAAAAATATAGAAAGAATAGAATTTTTGCATAACAATATGCCAAAAAAAAGAGGCCATAATACTCCAAAAATGTGTTTTTAGATGATTAATTTGAAAAAAACATAAATTATGTTTTATTAAATGTTTGCTTATTAAAGAAAATTCTTCTAAAAGTACCTTAATTCTGATATTATACTTTATAGAAGTCTACCCCCAGCGTACCATATTTTAGAACATGTGATGTACCACATTCCCGTTTCCATTCCACGTACCGAAACAATTCGGGTTCCAGGTAACATAGGTCAATCAACCTGATGGAAAATTTAAGAAGATCGTCCTCGATTTATTACGAGAGAGTTCCAATGATCAAGATATCATAATTAACCAATAATTATCAACCAGATTACGAGCATCAAAAGAAGAAAAAGGAAAAATCTAGAATTTCACATGGAGCACCCTTTGGACTTTATATAATCATGTGTAGGGTTAATTTGAGTTTTATTGTATATATTATACATAATAAAACACCGCTGGACATATTTAATGTCTTTCTATTAGGTTTTAGTAGTCAGAGGTATTTTGGTAATTTTGAAAATTACTAAACATGGGCCATATGGTCTACCATGGCTCGTATTACTAGTCAAATATTTTTATTTTGGGCCTTAGAATGGGTCTTTCTTAGGTCTAAAATATTTTAGCTAACCAAAGTTCCTTAATTTTCTAATTTTGGAGTCATGGTCCTGTTGCCTGATAGAATTAGGAGAACCAACAATCCATAAATATCAATGTAATTCTTCCATTATGTGGGGTTGAGATTTAGAGAAATTGTGTTCGGTTTTTGTGCATTTCTATGATGTTTTTTGCAGCCTTACCTTTAGGTGATTATTTCTAGGGAGTTCTAGGTGGGATTCCTAGCGTTTTCTTTCTCCTCTTCTACTCCTCCTTTCTCCACTGAACACTATCCTTGGGTCATTGCTCTTAACCCAAGAACAATCTGCTTTCTAGCCCCCAAAACCCTGTCCTATCAAGCCTAAAACAACTATAATCCTATGCTCTACATTTGGATCTTTGAGTTAACACCTAAAAACCAAAAATTGTTGGTGTTAAAAGAATTCCTATGACTAATTCCCAAAATCCTGCAACCTGTTGACAAGAATCAAGAGGAGGAGGAGGAGGAGGAGGGAGAGCAGAGGGTGGGGGGGGTTAGGTAAGGGGGCATCGCATTTCCATTCCGCCAATTGCCCATGTTTGATGCATGATTACAACAAGGCAGACGATTTGTTCCATTCCATAAGAGGACATTTTTTGAAAATCTAGTCTATAATTGATTATATTCTTTCCCTATACATTATTAAACAAAATTGTAATGAAGTTTCCATTTCAATGCATATTCGGGTATGTCCAAACATTATAATGGGAATATTGGATTCCCTAGCATTCCTAGAAATCTCAGACACAGGTATGAGAAGCCGATTCCTAAACTCTCATTCCTGAACACCAAACACACCTTAAATCCTTTCTTCTCCCATTCAGAACCGTAACATAGCCAAAACACAACACAATCCACTTGTAGGCAGCCTTGGGCCGAGGTTCCTAAAGTAGTCCTAAGCCATAACTTGAAGGTGATGTAAGTGATAAAGCTTTTCACCACTTAGTTTTGGAGCAACTAAAGGTTGCAACTCTGAATTTGCATTTGATGAATGTCCTAAAACTGAGTGTTTAAGCATTAAAGCACACTACTGTTAAGCCCCATCACTATTTAATAAATATCCAAAGTGAGCAGGAGTTCTCTATTATAAATTTTTGCTTTACTTAATGATAAAACCTTAACAATTTTAGTAATCTCTTGGTTGGACCAGCAATAAATTATAGCAATTTATTGTACAATAGCAGAACGGAAAAATTAACTTGTATAGTGGAAGAAATATTGTCAGAAGTTAATTGAAAAGGAGTATGGAGGAGCAATGATAAGGTACAGCAAATATATATTATGCCTACAGGTAGTGATGCTAATTGTCCAGGAAAAATCATGCAACTGCCAGTGTTAATTTGGAAGATACATTATAACATAATAGACATAAATTTATAGGGTGTTGATTTTGCATCGAAGAAAAAACTGATTGGGTAGAATTTTCCTTTTAATGGGAATAAAAGACAATATGAAGTGGTTCTCATTACCTAGCAAAAAAAGAAAGGGTTTACATTGGGTAGAATGTGCTGCAGCTTGCAGTTAACAGTCAATACAACGGCTGTATACAAAAAACTACACCCCTTAACAAAATTATGATCACCTATAAAATCAAAAGATGGTTCCATAATTGCCGAACAACCTTAAAATTTTGATTTCTAAATAACCCCTATGACTTCACATATTTTGAAAATGGTGCATGATAGCCTCCAATGCAAAAATAGAAATCTTCTATATCGTTTTTGAGAGAGGGATTTTGCAATAGAAGATCCTAATCCATATTTGGCTGTAGAGAAGACCCAAAAATATCTAGAGCTAGGGTTTGAAAAATCCAGTAAGTTTGGTGGCTTGGGTCACATCTCACAAGGCATTGATAGATCGAATAAAAAGGAGTTTGAGAATTTGGGTCTTTTCGAGAGATATCTAATAAAATATTGTATGTATAAGGGTATTTTAATTTAATATTAGAATACTGGGCTGAGATTGTATTATTTATTTGGCTAAATAATGAAGGTTTAGTGAAACTGAGTTGGAAAAAATGCAGGTGCTAGTAAAAAATTTTTTTGGATAGGGTAGTGAATATAGTGGGGGACAAATGTAGGTATTTGCAAATTCAGTGGGGGCAATACACTATATGTACTTGACCCTAGGTTGTAAATATAAATAAAAAACTTTTAAAAAAAGTGGGAGTTGTGAAGTCAGTGGGGGCAACTGTCCCCCCTCGCCCCTTAGTAGATCTGCCCCTGAGGACTGGCATTCCAAAACCACATGTCAGCTGTCTAGGTGACAGATTCTCTTCCCTCCCATGATCCGCTAAGAGGATTGGAAGCCTGGAATTGGCAGTAAAATCACTATTGAGCCTTCCTGATATACACTTCAGCACTAAGCTTGTACATAGATGCCCAAAAACCTTCAGCACCAGGCATAGCACAAAGCTCCTCCAGAGCCCCCTTCGATATATTTGACGGCATGCACAAACTACCATTGATTAAATGAAACCAACCACATATATCAGCATCTGCAAAATGGACCATTAAAAGGAGAAATTCCCTCACAGTCCAAATTCCGACAGTCAAAATCGAAGATAGTGAGTCAGTCAGCCCTTTGCACCATTAAAATTATTTCTGATATAGTGGTTTAGTTAATAACTTATCCATGCCTCGTAAAATCCTTAACCACGGTCCTTGAATTTTAGCTAGTAGATTAATTAGCATTTTACATATGCAGTATGCTGATGTGTGTTTAGTGAGTATTGAGACAATAAAGAAAGACATGGTAGCATGGTGTGATTTAACTTGATGGCACACTCAACTCAGAAATGCTTTGCCCCTTAATATGCAGATTTGTACTTTATGCAAGGCAGGACAGCACAAGTGACTATTCTTTTTTCTCCCTTCCTCACTGCATTTTCATAAATTTGAAGCTTAAGCAATAAACACCTGAAGAAATAAATAAAAATCACAAACTACAAGATGAAGACTTCAACATACTTCTTTACCATTCCCGGTAAGATAAGGCACACTAGTGGGTTGAGGATATATCCCTTGGCTGTTGAATAAAGAAGGATCACCCTGCAAATAACCGAAGGAAAATGGAGAGAGAGAGAGAGAGAGAGAGAGAGAGTCAAGCAAAATTAACAGAGGTAAAATACGAGAACAAAAACTTTTTTATGAATAAGAAATAAGAGATATCATGGAACTAGCCTTATCCTTGTATTTCAATGGACCTGAACTTGTAAGACTGTCTGTGCTGGAGAACCTATGATTTCCAACATCCTGTACATAATTTTTTATCTCCATAATAGACAAAGGCGATGACTGGTGCTGTTTAACATAAATCATGTCCTTACCACCAATCGTTACAGATGTAATAACATGTGTCCCAAAGTTTTCAATAAAGCTGTCAAAAAAGATTAGACTTATAGACAAATAATAGACTCTAGTAGTAACAAAACCGTTCTATAAGTAACTTAGAGACTAATACCTTGCTAAGGAAGGTGGGTCCCAAGATGTTGGGACTGCTCGTTTTACATTTTCTTCCAAAACTAACGGGGATTTTATGAGCTGAACCTTCACAAGTGGAATGAAAAACCCATCCATGGAAAGGGCCTTTGTGGCTGCAGCATCAATATGCTTAGAACCAGTCAAGCTGAATGCAGCATTGAAGCTACCAAGAGGAACATCTCCTGATAGACCAGACTTTTTATTGAAATACTCCACCATCTGCAGTCATCCAGAGTGAGGACCCTATTAAAACTACTAGTGCAATAGAAGGAATAATCAGTAGCCTACATGTTAGGTAATTTACAAAATAAGTATGCAATAGTTAGTCCCTGTTCCATCCTCCAATGCAAATAACTTTTTTTATTGCAGTATTTCTCAAGTTTTCAAAGACCTTATGCCTAACTTTATAAGCAACAATTCCAACAATGTTCTTGCCACTCAAAACAGCTATTCAATACTTCTTACTACTAAGAAGACAGTTCTCCCACAACAAAACCAAAGGTTCATCCGAACAAAGCCTCAGACTAACTTAAAACATGTGCAGCTAGTTAAGAATTCAAATGATATCATCTTAAACAGCATTTTTTTTTCTATTTCCTTTATTCCTTTTTCCTTGGTTTTAGGGAGATAACATAGAACAAATTTAGCCTATCAAATTCTAGGAAAGAAATGATAACCAAAAATGAAAAAGCTGTTACAGAAGTCAAATGCTTCTTTCTGTCAAAAATTTCTGATCCCAAATATATCATTTCCAAAACTTTTCATCAATATTCATTTGCTATATACAAACGTCAGAACTTCACATCATTGAAGCTCAGTAAAAGAACTTCCCTGCTTCAATAGTCCCGTGGGTCCTGCCATAAACCAATAACCATATTGGCACCCACTCCTTATCCTGCTCTGTGCTTCTAAGGACCAGCAACTCATAAACATTCCAAAATGTTTAGCTGATTTCAAAATTCAAACTACGGGGATCTGAAATTTGGATATGGCAACATTTTAAACATCTTTTTTTGTTGTAAGAAAGCGCAGTCCATTTTGTTTTTGCACCGTAACAGCTGATTCACTGGACTCAAGTATATGTATACATATATATATAAATATGTATACACCTAGACTAATATAGAGGGACAATACCGGTTTGTGTTCCCCTCTTTTTGAAGCCTTGTCAAATTTTTACTATCCCAAACCTAGACCAAAACAAATCTGTTATAAACAGCTTAGTTGAGGTCCATCTTTTGTGATTGAAAGGGTACATAAGGAACACACAATTAGAGATAAACCCACATACCACACAAAATCAACAACTGTTTTCAGTCGCATAATTTATAACGTCAATGAGCATTGTTTTCAGTCGCATAATTTTTGGTTTCCAACCACCAACACATTCCTGCCAACTTATTGACAGGTAATCTGTTGCTGACCACTCGTAATATGCACACACATCGCATGTGCCCAGTATGCATATATATAACACACCTAAATCCAAATAATAATAAAAAAGCATGTAAGGGAGCTTTAAAGATTAGTCGACAACTGCGGATGCAAGTACAGAATGAATGGGGTTGGCACAATGCCTCATATAACTAGTGATCTACAAGCAGCTAATCCATGATGCAGGAGTGTACTATTTTGGTCTCAATAAGCCAAGCCAAACCAAGAGCAACTATGACATAGTACGAGGTTATATATTGTGCAAGTGAAAAATGGGTCAAGCACCTCAAGAGCCGAACCCATGCTCAATTACTTAAACCCAAGCTCTGTTCATGTAAATTTAACGAGCTTGAGCTCATTGACAACCAAATTCCTAACTGAGCTCATTCATTAGCCTAGTCTCGCCATAGTGTCTATATTAAAACCTCACAACAATGCCTCTACCAAAAAATCTATCGTTTAATAGCGGTTCAAAAGCATCAAATTTGGTGTAGCACCTGCCTGGCTTGTAAGAACAGCATGGTTACCCAATGAAGCCTTTAGCACTTCTTCGCGGCATTTTGTTTTATGTCAAGAAGCCTTTCACTTGCATATCATTAATCTTGAAGTCCAATTCAGTTATCAAAGCATTTTATCATCACGAAATCTTTGATAAATTAGCGTCTTCACTGCCACAGTAGCCACTTCTAAAAGTTCTAAACCCTACAGTCAACTCGGTTTTCGTGCACGAAAAATTCATGCAAGCAACCACTAAATCCCTGAACAAATACACAACACGGATGACATAAAGCCCCTGATTCCATGGACCAATAAAGGATGAATTACATACAAGAATAACATACCTCATGAAAACTGAAAACACCTGAGCTATCACGCCCAATTGTCTCCTGAGAATTCCTAACGTCCCTCGAGACATGGGGCACAGCCAAACTATCATACAACCATAGATCCCTACATTGTTCTTCATCAATTTCAACAACCCTAGAACCTCCCACTCCTTTACAATACAGCAACCTGGTGTCAAAGTTTACATCAAAGCCCCTGCCCAGCGCCTGTACTGAATTGATGGCCGTGTGCAAAGCTGCCGCATTTTCTTCCATTTCATCAGCCCCTACAACCCCAATCCGATTCAGAGCAAAAAAACCAATACGAATACAACACCCAATTGCCTGTTAGGGTTATTCAACTTGGAGAATCTCAATTATTTCGAAAAATAACCAATAAAATATTCTTGCTTGAATCCACGAGAAAGCTGAAACTTCAACCATTGATCAACTCCAAATTTGCAAAATAGCTTCATTATCAAACTCAAATCTCTAAAACCATCTCATCTCTCTCTCTCTCTCTCTCTCTCTCTCTCTCTCTCTCTCTCGATCTCTAACCAATTGCCATGTAAGGTTGACTTGCAGGCATCTCCTAAAGAGATTCGAAACAGTAAACAATGAGGGAGCCCCCCCTACTCTGTATATCCTGTGGATCTTGAATCCATGGAGATTTCCGATCCTTGCTTTCTCTCTCCAAAAAATACACACACACTTTCCTCCTATATCTAATCTCTCTCTCTCTCTCAAGTCTCTTCATGGATTTCTCTTCCTATACAGTGCAGTCTCTCTGCTATCCTACAACTAGTCTACTCCTGTTACTGTGTTTGTCCCAGAGGGGCATTGACTCCTCTCAGTCATTAATTACTCTTCTTTTTCTGCGGAATCAAAAACCGTGCTTTCAACCGGGGGTACATCTGCCTGAGATCTACACCGTCAAGTTGTCTTTTAGATTTTGATCTATCAATCTCAGATTACAGATTGGATACGAAAGGCGAAAAACCAAAAGGAGACCTGTTCGTTCCATTGGGAGTTCGATGGTATGTGAGCTCAGCAAAGGTACGTTTGGTAATCTATCAAAAAGCTGGCTTTTTCTTCGAAAAGCTTTAGAAGCCAAAAGCTTCTTTATGGTTCTACAGTGACAAAAGACATTATAAGCCCAAACAAAATATACCGAGGTTATTATTGCTAGTAAATGAATAGTTAGTGATAGATTATTTATGACTTCATTAAACAAAATATAGTTTGTTGAGCGAAACCATACAGAAACCTGTTTAGCTGTTTTTGTCGAAACTGTGCTAAATCAATTTCGAAACTTATTTTCAAAAAACATCATAGTTTTAAAAATCAATAAAAATGTATGTTTTAGTGTTTCTGAAATTGTATGAAAACGATGATATTTTTGATGATTTTATTTTTTTTATTTCTAAAAATAAAAATGTATTTTTCAGTGTTTCTGAAATTGTATGAAAACGATAATATTTTCGATAATTTTATTTTTTTATTTCTGAAAATACAAAAAAAATAAAAACAGAGCTGTAACTGTAACCAACAGAGCCTAAAGACTTAATATTCACAAGGTAGTAAACTCTGGAATTTAATTTCTTTGTATTATATTTCTTCAGCAGCACATTGGTCTACAATCCAACACTTCGACTGACTAATCCCTCAAACTCGTATAGGACTACCTTTCCGATAAACCATTTAAACTTCATACATTGTATGAATAATGACTTCTATATAATTATTTGGATTTGGGCTGCTGTTGATTTAATTCTCGAAGGAAAAACAGATCCATTTTTTTAGGTATATTAATCAAAGGGAACAAACTAGAAGCGAAGAGCAAAGCATACTGCATAGCAGTTACAGGCACTATATAAAAGCAAATACAGCATATAATTGCCAGATTCATTCCCTGCAAGCTAATGCCAGGAAATTTTACAGCCAAAAAATGACAGCAGCAATCTCAACTAGCCAGAGCACTATAGCATTCAAGACAACATTGGTATGGACAGGAATATGACTTGAACATGTATCTCCTTTACAATAAGGTCAACTGGTAGATCTTAAGTCCCTGTATCACTATTTATTTCTCAATAAGTTTCAACGGTGACATTGTTCTATTTGATATTTTCATTTAATAATTATTGTGATTCACCTAATCAATCACCAGTTCATTTACATATATACCCTTTTCTTTTTGAGATTTGAACGAAAAGAAACTTCTCAAAATTTACCGCTCATTGTGAGTTCCTAGTCCTCTTAGCAGTGAAAAGTTGGCGAAGAAAACCAAATTTTCCTCTTGTTCGTGCAGATAACTCAGTCATGGTACCATTACTTGTCATGGCAGCCTCAGCGGTATCAGATTCAGCTAAGGATGGTAAGGGTGGCGTAAGCGTGAAGAGAAATGTATTGAGCATGCGGATGATCTGGCTGAAACTGGGCCGCATATTTGGATCCTCAACCCAACATGATTGTATGATGAATGCAAGATCAGGAGATATATCCTCTGGAAGACCAGGCCTCTCTTGCTGCATCCTCAGATGACAATGCAACTGGTTAGAAATGAAAAAATTGGGGAATGGTACTCATCTAGATAAAGTGAAACTCTTTCAGGAGCAGTCTCCAAGTACATGGCAGTTGAAATGACATAAATAACAAGAAGCATTCAATATGGATCCAACTAAATTTCTTTATCCCCAATTTTTCCAGCTTGAACAGGACCACCAAGATGTCAGTTAATACCACATTCTGCCAAGGCATGTCAATAACTCCTTATTCTCATTCCATCAGGTTGCACTTCTATGATACTCTACATGCTTGCTATCACAGTCATTTCTTCTTGTTACATGAGATAATTAAAATGGAGACAAGAGACCAAAACTTGAACTGCCAAAAGATGGAACATGGTGCTAAGAGATTGCAGGTCACAAGCATAATGGTCAGAGCAACATTTCCTATTGCCAGCATCTACGGTCTACCGACCCACCATAATTTTAAGGACCCAGATAAGTTGTCATGTATCCACATATTGAAAAAGCAATACTTATAAAAGTATATATGCATGTACACACGTATTTAAATATAAGAAATTGACAAATCTAGGGTATCAACAATATCTCATGCCCTCTACACAGTTTAAAGACTTTATACAAAAGAAGCATCAAAAAGCAATATGGTAGGTAAATTGCCAATACCATCACAGACACTTAAAAAGCAATAATTTAAGCAGTTGGATGAGCTACTATATATTTTGGGATAGGGATGCTCTTGAGCTAGCCTCAAGTCCAAGTGACTATAGTACTTCTTCCCCTTACTACAACATATACTGCTGAGAAATCAAGAATTTGGTTACTAGATTGCTTTAGTTGGTCTATGTGGCCTTTGCTCTGGTGTCTTGATCCTTTTTGGAGGCCGCATACTTCAATGACTTTATATAAGTAAGGCACAAGGGTGACAAGAATCCAGTAAGAGTATCACATTTTAGACAGATGAAAACAGGCCACACAGGTGGAAAAGAGAAAAGAACATCAGATGAAGTTTATAGACACGTGAAATTTCGACAAGAGGGTGTGAAAATAAAACAAAAGCAAAAGCAAACAAAATAAAAAATAAAAAAAAATTCCTCAAGACATGAAAATAACAGTACAATCAAAAGCAGAAGACAGAGACAGAGAAGTGCGAGCCCCAGCTTTTGAGTGAATAAACTTTTGTTGGTTAAAGTAGTAGGAAGCCTCAAACATAAACTAAGTTTTAAAGGTTGAGCCTCAGCACATCTTCTTAAAGCTCATAGAGCACACCGCATAGTTGCAAAAATGGCAATCTTACTGTAGTCATTTTCCACAGTTGAAAAGAAACAAGAACTCTGAGAATAGTAAAGAGGCCCAAGACCTAAAGTTTGAGGCTTTGAGCTATGATTGGTAGGAGAGAAAAGAAGAGAAGAGAAAGTAAAATTAAAAAAAAAAAGAAGAAATTCTTCTCTTATTTGGTTAACTTAGTAGGAGAGAAAAGACAAGAATCTAGGAAAGTAGACTTACAAAAAAATTTCCCTCATCCGAAAATTACCCTCTCATTTCTTCTCTACTTTCTTCAAGGGAAAGTAAATAGTTTATTTTCTCCCCTCTTTCCCCCTTTCCCCATACTTCTCTTACATAACATTAGCTTTCATCAGGAATAGAAGAACAAAATTGATATTAGTCAGATTCATGCTGTGGTAGACAGTCATTCAAGCACCTAGACTGTTGGTTTTTCATGCAAATATGCATGGTATATATACATACTATGTACGTGGTCATAAAGAAATATATGTACTCTGTAGGGATACATAGAGAGAGAGAGAAATGACTGGGAGTATCATCTCCCATGAACAAATTGATATCTTGCATGACTGCCTGCAAACACCCCATCGGCACCATACTTTGAATGGTTACTAAATTTTTACCAATGACCTATGGAAAGTTGGTTCCCGATGGTCTGCATGTGAATTGCACAAACTGTGAAGACATAACACATAATTATAGTGCGTCTTCTCTTTCAGATTTACTTTCTTTTATTTCCCTTTTCTTTCGTGCACAGGGGGAGGGACAGGGGGGGTTGAAGATATTTAATTGTCCTAAGCTTGTAACATGCATATCTAGCACCGGTGCGTTTCTTTGACATATAGTACATTAAATGGACTTTAAGTTTATTGTCTCTTATATCCCTTTGCATTTCATAAATTTTATCAGCTAATCCACAAGTAAAAGTATCCCACATCAGCAATTCAAACAGCCCAATGCAAACAGGGGAAAAAATATTATTGATGGTTTTCAGACCTTAAAAGCAGCAGCATAAGCAGCCTGCAAATTGGACATGCCTTCAAATGGCATGCGGTTGGTTAACAATTCCCATAACACAATACCAAAGCTGTAAACATCAACCTTGTTATTGTAATGCTTCTTCTCCCCATGACGCAACGTCACAGTGCTGTATAACTGCAAGATTACAATCAGGTTAGTGAAAAGAGTGACAATTAAAGAGGAAACTTTGTATATGCTATGAGCAAATTAAGGGAACTTCTAATGCAGGAGGGAAACAAAACAAAGAAACCTATTATCAAGAGCAACAACAACAACTACTATATAGAACTCAACAAAATGATACTTTATTGAAATAGACAACAAACTTGTTTTGTGCACACCAAAAAAACTAGTGAGAAGAAAGGAAGAGAAAGAACAATAATTATTCACTTGGTTTTTAGCATCAGAGTGCATGGTTGCGAAAGCAATCAAGAGCTTCTACTGTGACAATTTGTAAAGTAGAAGTGAGAAACACATCATGCCTCCAAACTAGAAGAGTTGGAACCTCAAACCTACACAAACAAAATAAAGAACTAAGTTCTTTCTAGACGAAGGTCAGCCTAAATAACCACATATAGCATGTCTGCCTAAAACAGGGGCTAGAGCCTATGTTGCGCGGACTGGCCATTTCTGACGGAGTACCTGTGTCAACACGATCCGACACCGGTGCGGGTGCGGGATTTGTGTTGAGTGCGGCAATTTCAATCCGGATATGACTGTGATGCTTAGTTACAGGAGTCATCCATTTTGAACTTCAATCGCCCGATTCGGTTTCAGTCGCCAGAGCTCCGACGATGGAGGGCGTGGCTGCCGGCTAGAAGAAGCGGAGAAAGAGAGCGGTGATGGAGAAGAGGAAGATTGGAGCTTTCAGATTATCAATTTAGGATTGGGTTTGGGTCTTTCTGTGGAAGACGAAGAAGGAGAATCACGCACCCAAGAGGAAGAATCACGCACCCAACTGGCAGAGACGGAGTAGGACTGTGGGAGGAGGCTTTTGGAGCGGAGTTGTCGAAGAGATAAGGGAAAAGGTTTTAATTCAGTGGGAGACACCACAGCCAGCAAACCATGCTCCTGTTTTTGTGTGGTTGTAAGGCTTTTACTATTACGAGACTCTTCATTTGCTTTACAGAAAAAAAAAAATGAAGACTTTTCGTTCTTTGCTCTTTATAAGTATCTGTATATAATTAGTAGTAATTAGAAGTGCCGCACTCAATGTTGAAATATGAGGCCAATTGTGTTTTTTTTTTTTGTCCGGTAGTTTTGATTTTTTTTTTTTTGTTTTTTTAAATGAATAAGAGAGAGAGAGTCAAAGAAAAAAACAAGAAACACACTAAATAAATTACGTTAACTTGCACACTGTATTGTTGTGAAGGAAAAAGTAACAAAACAAAATTTTAATGTTGAATTCACGAATAAATGCATGTCTTTTATTAATCGTTATTTATTTTAATATATACCAACTATCTATTCCAGTTCAATCAAAACACTATATATTTAAATTTTGTTAAGTTGAGTTATTTTTTGCATTTTTTCTAATTTGCAAACATTTCGATATACTTGCAAAACAATTTATTAAGAAAATTGAAACCGATTTAAAAAATTGAATGTAATATTCATCAAGCAAATAATTTATGGTAATAGTAAAACTACCAAAAAATGAACCAGCAAAGTAAATGGCTCCTTCAGTTATTTTAGTATTTTTCCTATTACTAATTTCTATACACTTGCAAAATTTCAATTCACAATTTCAAGAGAAACCCAATAGCTAAAAATTGAATGTAATAGCCGATAAAAAAGAATTTGAATGTAATATTCGTCAAGCAAATAAATTCAACTAATCAAAAATCATTATTCCTATTTTCAATTTTAGGGAAGATTCTAACTTATGGCAACACTAAAACTGCAACAGAAATGGGTTCATCATTTGCTAAAATCACCCACTTGATTTTATGAGATTCCCATTTTATCAAATGAAAAACTAGGTTGATCTCATACTGTATCTACTAAAAATACAATAATTAAACAGATGTGAAAAAAAATTACCTAATTTCACTATTGTTTCTCACGAACAAGTAATAATCTCGGTTTGTCATACTCTAATAAAGCGAAGTTCAATCAATATATGTTCACTAATCTTGATCGATGATCACATATAATGATTAATAATCTCAATCAGTGATCACATATACGATCAATAATTTTAATTAATAACGATATATACGATCACTAATCTTAATTGGTGATCATATATAATGATTAATAATCATAATCAGTGATCACATATATGATCAATAATCTTGATCAGAGATCATATATAATGTTATACTCTAAGCTCTAACCAAGCACAGTATAACTAATCGACTATAAGAATTCTCAAAGTAGAATGACTATGAGAAATCTTGATTTGTTCACATCAATTCTCAAATGTGATATGATCACATGGTTACTAGAAAAATCCATCGGACATTAATATGCTCGGTACGTTATAATTAAATAAATTAATATCCTTGAAAAGCTAAATTCACATTTGGTACGCTATAAAGCTCGTTCGAATTGCCAAAAAAAGTTATCCGAACAAAAAATCATCAGAGATCAGTAACCAACAATTGAATCACATTTTAAATAAATTAATATGCTCGAAAAGCTAAATTCACGTTCGGTACGCTATAAAGCCCGTTTGAATTGCAAAAAAAATTATCCGAACAAAAAATCATCGGAGATCGGTAACCAATAATTGAATCATATTTTAAATAAATTAATATGCTCGAAAAGCTAAATTCACATTCGGTACGCTATAAAGCCTGTTCAAATTGTAAAAAAAAATTATCCGAACAAAAAATCATCAAAGATCAGTAACCAATAATTGAATCACATTTTAAATAAATTAATATGCTCGAAAATCTAAATTCACGTTTCGTACACTATAAAGTCTGTTCGAATTGTAAAAAAAAATTATCCGAACTAAAAATCATCGAAGATCAGTAACCAGATAATTGAATCACATTTTAAATAAATTAAATCATTGAAATACATCATATAGCTCTTATTTGATAAAAATTTAAGAGAAAGCAAATAATTTTACATCTCATCAGTCTTCACCAAATTGATTGCCACGTACAATATTGAAATATATTAATATAATGCTCCTAAGGAACCCACTAACCAAACCAACCATTTAATTGACCTTTTGTTTGCTCGGAGTGAACCGCCCCTTCAATTACTGTATACCAAATCCCTAAATTTCAAGAAGAATTGCACAGGCATGGGGGAACCCAATCGACACAGCATTTTTTTGCCAGAAGCCGGTAAGTTGGGACTAAACCCTCTTGATTTTCCATCCAAATCCCATCTACAGATTCTACACTTGGTCCAGAACTCTCTAGCCTCCAAAAATGTCTTCATCCCAATCTCTACGTCCATCAACTGCTCAAGGAGCTAGATTTGATGATAAGCCTTTGTGGAATCATGTGCAGGTTGTTACCGTGGCTGA